>RJWH01003223.1:0-168451 GCA_004363575.1 Solenodon paradoxus | reverse complement strand
AGCATGAGGGTGAGAACGCCGAAAAGTCAAATTGATCTACCGCTTTATTTTTTCCATGGAAAAATTTTTTTCAGAAGAGGCGGAAGGATTTGATCAAGGTTACACAGTAAGTGATCAGAATCAGAAGTCAATCTCATGGGTTTTCAACTTAAAATGCACTGCTACACTGAGGAGTCTCTTTTATTTTTCATTTAATTTTTTTATTTTATTGAAGAAACATGGCATCATAACATGATATAGGTTTAAGGTGGGTAGCATTATTGAAAATCAATATCTGTATTTATACATTATGTTAACCCCCAACAGTGTAATTCCATCCTTCATTATTTTGTAGATAGGCCGCCTTGTTCTGATCCCCAGTACTTGGATTGCCATCCTATATACCACCCTAACCATCTTCCCATGAGCATTATCACTAGTAATCCAAAAATTGTCCATGTGGGCTTCGAGGTCAAAGATTTTATATGCATTGACCTCTTTTTCCCAGTCTGCTCACCCCACCCCCAATGAATCTTTTAAATTGGAAATTTTATTTTAACAAAAGAATGCAACCACGTCATTTAAAAAGACAGAAAGAAAAGTTTACTATGTAGGTAGGCAGCCTTCTGCCCTTCTGCCTCATTGCTAATTATAAGTGTATCATCATAAAGATTCATCCTCATCATCTTCATGTTGAATAGACTTGGGAGGAGGAAGGGGAGAGAGAGGCTGAAAAAATTGTATAAGTGGATGCATGCAACTCATGTTATTTCCAGGGTCAACTATAATTGCCATCAGTCCTGAGACATTTCTGGAAATCACTCTTTGAGGAATGCTTTCTCCCTATGCTGCTTATCTCCTCTTTGTGTAACTCCTATTAATCGAAAGATGGGCTTTCCAGATAGACCCACATCTTCTATATATGACATACATGATGTTTTGTTGTACATTATCAACTTTATCTTCAAATTCCTCTGTTAAATTAAAAAACTCCTTTTATCATATATTCAATTGTTAACAGCAGCTTCTTGGTTTTTTCTTTTTTTATTGTTACTTTTCATAGCATCCTATTCTTATTTCAGAGATGCAACACTCTTATTCTGAGGACACAGGAATTTTTTTTTTAAGTTTTCTTCTGCTCTGCAGTGTAGCTTTTCTCTTAGTTCTTAAGAAAAAAAAAACAACTCATAGCCTTTCATATTAGATATTTTCATCAAGTGGCTGGCTGTCCTTGACTCTCCACTCATATTAAAGAGAAAGTCACTTTTAGTGGCTTTGGTTGTGCCATGGTAGAGTGGCAGTTAGGTCCTCCATCTCTGGCTGGGCACAGTCCACACACATCTCAAGGACTCAGGTTTGCATTGTGGACAAAGGGGCACACCCAGAATGAACAACTAAATAAAATTAATGCTTCTTCCTCCGCTCTCTCCCTGCCTTACTGTCTACTTGTCTTCATTCCTACTTGTATATTTCCTTTAAAAAAAAAAAAGTCCATTTGAAAATTTTGTGTGCATACCTTAGATTTGGGCTGGCAGGGGGTGGGGGGAGCAGGAATCTCAGGGGCTATGCACAGATATTTTAGTTCCTCTCCTTGTGGGTACGTGGTGCTAGAACCGTGACCTTTGAAGTTAATTGTGGTCGTGTGACTTATTTCTACCAATAACGTTTGAGGAGGAGTGCCGCGTGTCCTCTTTCCCTCTGATATGGCAAGGAGCAGACCTCCAGATGGTCAGCTTCTGTCTGAAAATGACGATGACTCAGGGCAAAGTTCCTAAACGATTCACAAAAAAAAACCCGCAAAAAACAAAAATATCACCAGCAACTGTAAGTTAACAACTAACCTCTGCTAGTGTGAGCCACTGAGATTCTGGAGTTGTTTGTTACTATAGCACAACCTATCCTATCCTGGAGATATAGAAATGCATCATAGAGTGGAGTGATGCCACACCAAACACCTAAAATTAATGTAGGTTCTTATGAAAGTAATCAATAGACTATGTCTCTCTATCTGTCTATCATCCATTTGTCCATCCATCCATTAATAGTTTGGCAGTGGGCAGTAGGAAAACTTGCCTTGTGGTTAGATACAGCGTTCCCAGTTAGACAATGAGGAGACATTTAATTCCTCTCCTTCTAGGCACCTGCAAAGAATTGTAGCCTTTGAAGTTAGTTGTCCTTGTCCATTCTGGGAATTTCTTTCACCTTTTTCCAGGAGTTACCTTGAGAAACAAAAAAGAAAACACTGCGATAATTAATTTATGTGTCCATTTGACTGGCTCATACAGTACCCAGAATGTGGCTAACCATGATTCTAAGTGTATGTGTGAGGGTATTTCTCGATGAGATAAACATCTGAGTAGTAGACTTGTAAAGCAGATTGCCCTCCCTAGTGCAAATGGGCCTCCCCAAACTCATTGAGGGCCTGAATGGAATAAAAGGCTGAATAAGAAAGAAGTCTTTCTGTCTGACTGTATTGGAGATATTGATCTTCCACCTTCAGAGTTGGATTTGGACTATAACTTACATCAGCTGTCCTGGCTTTCAGATCTTTGGACTCAGGCTGGTACTGTATGATCAGCTCTCCTGGTTCTTCACTTCTCAGCTTCCATAATCATGTGAGCCAATTACTTAAAGTGGATGAATGGATAGATAAATGGGTGAATGGATGGATGGATGGATGGACAAATGGATGATAGACAGATAGATATGTTCTATTGATTACTTTCCCTAAGAACCTTATACAATAATCAAATTTGATAACTGGAGTATTAGGAGTATGCATTTGTTGATATTAGCTGCATTTGGTATAAGTTAAATACAAATGATAGTGATGAATGTATAAGTGAACTGATGGGTATTAAAGTAGGAATGTAGAGGAACAAACTCAGTGTTTTGAAGGTTTTATGCTTGGGAGAAGGTACTGTTTCTCAAAACCATATAGAAAAGTCTAAGACCTGTGATTAAAAAATTTAAGGATGATTCCAAATTAAACTTAAAGCTAGAACCACAAAAGCATGTCCACCATACCTAATGCTAATCCTAAATGGATTAAGGTCTTCATACATATATATATATGTATATATGCACACATATATATGTATGCACATATATATACACACATATACATGTTATATAATGATATATGATATATAATATATATTTAATATGACATTCAGGTAATCATTTGAATATGAAAAATGACTGAAGATAAGGCTATGGGTTTGACTCTCCCACCAAAGCCAATCAGATTTTTTTTAAAGGCACCCGTAATTAAATTGAGAGCAGTAGCTGAGAGCAAGTAAATATAGCATATTTAAGAAGATTTTCTATAAAAGAACTGTATGTGGCTATTCACACATGGAGCTAACTATAATCAAATAAATTACAAGCTAACTACCTTTCTTAGAGCTTTATATTGTCAAAAGAACGATCAGGCTAGACTGTGACTCTTCAAAACTTGAAATGACCCCTGAGCTCCATTATCTGTGGAGAGGAAGTAGTATAAATAGGCTGCTCAGTTTCCAGAGGAAGGAATATTCCCCCACATCCACCTCAAATGAGACAAAGGAGGATAATAAAACAAAAGGATTATTGGAAAAGTAGATCAAAGAACCACAGAAAACAGTGGGCAAGGGAACAAATGCAGGAAAAGAAGTCAAGGCCTCATCAAGGAATATTTACATCTCTTAGACCAGCAGGCCTAAACATGAGTACAAAGTGGGTTTCACCACATCTGCCGCATGAATCCCATCCTCCCCTTTCGAACAAGAGTGTTTAATGGAGTCATTCTGTCATGATCCACGGTGGAATGGAGGCAAATAACTTGCTTGTTTTATTTGGTATGTGTGTGTATGTGTGTGCCCATGTGTCAATCAGTGTGTCTTGCTATCAGTGTGTATATGAGTGCATCTGTGTCAGTGTGCCAGAATGTGTCAGTGTATGATTGTATGTGAAAGTGTGCCAGTGTGCCAGTGTGAGTGTGTTTCAGTATGTGTTAGTGTGTAGGTGTGTCAATGTGTGGGAGATATTGTCTGTGTGTCTAGTGTGGGCATATACTAGTGTATGAGTGTGTGCTGTGTGTGAGCTTAATTCTCAGGTCACCAGATGCTAGGATCCCCACATGCACCTGAAATAGAGATAAGAGAATGGTAGTGCATATACTATTTGAGGATCAGCTGGGAAGACTGCTATCCAAGTCGTTCACAAATATTCCAGTTGTTCCAGGCACACAGTAAAGTTTCACTCCTTTAACAGCTTTAAAGTTAGACATTACCCTGTGACTTACTCTGTACACTGAGAAGTGTATGGAAATGATATATGTCAGCTCTATGTGGAACTTCAGGTATCAGTGTCGAATCCACAGCACCACACTCTTCTGCCATGATGATGAGCAGCAGGTCTGATAACATCTTCCCCACTGAGTCCCATGATAAGAACTCCTGGAGCAGAACCTTAGTCAACCAGTGATGAGCTTGTTACCCAAGTGAGCTTGACTTTGATTGGGCTGTGTTCATGGTCTGAAAATCTTTTCCTAAATGCCACTTTTTCCAGAAATTACTCCACCAATCTCCTATTATGGGATTTGGTTGCCTGCTTTGGGGAGGAGGAAAAAAGAAGGGGCCTGGAAGTCTCACTGCTTAGTATGCAAACATTCACTTAGATCTACTTTAGTTACAGAACAGTCTCACCTCTCCCTCCTCTGTTTCTGCTGGGATAGGGATAGAGCAGTTATACAGCTATATAGGCTGGTGGAGGGAATCTGGGGTTTACTGAATTTTAGCAATCCCACCTTCTCCTTTCAGCCACAATGGCCTCTAGTGCATCCAAATCCAAAGCCCAAGACCAATTTGCTTTCTGTTTGCTTTATCGTACCACACACACATGCACGCACAAAATTCTAGCTTGTCTACTTCAAGGCATCTGCCTTAGCATGTAGGAAGCTCTCCAGTTGATTCCAAAGTGCCAGGTCCCTGAGGCTCAGAGCTGAGTGACTTGTTGACTTTCCAGCTCCTAATATTTATCATCATCTCTCATAAACTTCTCTTTTCCTAACTTCTTTGTATTTAGTGATACTTGTTTAAATAATTTACTAATATTTTAGTGGATGAAACTATTTGTTCTTACCATCAAGTTTAACCAAAAATCCTCTATCAGTTACTAAATCCACTTAAAATTCACAGTATTCCTTAATACCAAAAGGGAATTAGGCTTATTTATCAATTTATAAGTACTTATGAAGAAATTCACCTACCATATGGAAGATACTGTCATAGGAACAAGAAAAATTAATTCTATCTTTATTTCAGTCTTTCTCTGTCTCTCCCCCACCTGAGTTCATCATCTCAATGAGTTATTTAATAATCAATAAATGTTTATATACTATCTATGATGCTGTTCTAGCCATTAAAGGACATCATAATCATCTAAATATTAGATTTGTTGGTAGATATACAGATATGGATATATAATACAAGGCAATACACTTTTCTAAAATAAATTTTTATTGATATAATATTGGTTTATAAAAATAAGTTTTAGGTAGATACTGTTATAATTCAACATCTGGTATATGCTATATCATGATCACTACCAAAAGTCTAGTTTCCTTTCATCCCCATACAATTAACTTCCTTTGCCCATTTTACCCACCCGAACTGCCTCTTTTGTAACCACCAATCTCTTCTCTGTAGCTAAGAGTGTCTACATAGAAGTGAAATCATGCAGTATTTGTATTTCTCTGATGTGTTTCCTTTAGCATAAGGTAACAAAGGTAACCCTCAAATTCCATCCATGTTGTCACAAATGGCAGGATTTCATCTTTTTTACACCTAGGTAGTAATCCATTGTATATACACCATATCTTTATCTATTCATCTCTTGATACGCTCTTAGGTTTTTTCCATACTTGGGCTATTGTGAATAGTGTTGCAATGAACACAGGAGTGCCTGTATCTTTTTATTCTTCAAATGAATACTCAATAGCAGATTAACTAGATGATATATTTCTATTTTTAATTTTTTTGTGGAAACTCCACACGTTTTTCCACAGTGGCTGCACCAATTTACACTCCCACCAGTAATACAGAGATTTCTTTACTTTCTACATCCTCACCAACACTGATTGTTTCTTGTCTTTTTGATAATAAATGTTCTAATAGAAGTGAGGTGATATCTCATTGTGGCTTTGATATGTATTTGCCTAAAAATAAGTGATGAACTTCTTTATATTTTATTTATTCATTATTATTGCATTTTGACAATGACTTGCTGAGGTATACATAGTGATATTTTTATATTTACAAATAGCATAGTAGATTTACTAATATCTCCTCCCTTTTTTCTCCCTTCATTTACAGTTAATTCCCTTCATCCATTTTCCCCATCCCCCCATCACTTTTATATCTCTTGATTTGTCTTTTGTCTCTCATCTCTAAGAGTCCATAGTTGTTTGGAGTAGTGTTCTCCCTCCCCCACATCTCTTTCTCTCCCCCCGCCCCATTTTTAGTGTTATTTAATTTATGACATATTTGTTTTCTCTTTACCCATCATAAGAGTGCTATCATATGATGTCTGCTCTTCTCTTTCTGGCTTATCTTGCTAAGCATGATTCTCTCCAAGTCCATCCTCACTGTTGCAAATGGCAGGGTCGCTCCCTTGTGATGACTGCATAGTATTCCACAGTGTATATGTACCACATCTTTTTTATCCACTCCTCTGTTGATGGGCCTTTAGGCAGTTTCCAGCCCTTAGCTATTGTGAATTGTGCTGCAATGAACATGGGGGTGCATATATCTCTTCGGATAAGTGTTTTTGTGCCATTGGGGTAAATGCCCAGTAGAAGAATAACTGTATCATATGGAATTTCCATTCTCAATTCTTTGAGGACTCTCCATACTGCCTTCCAGATTGGTTGCACCACTTTACAGTCCCACCAACAGTGAATTAGTTCCCTTTTCTCCACATCCTCTCCAGAACTTATTATTTCCATTTCTTTGGATAATAGCCATTCTTACTGGTATGAGGTGGTATCTCATCATTGTTTTGATTTCCTTTTCCCTGGTGACAAGAGACACAGAGTGTCTTTTCACGAACCTGTTGGCCGTTTTTATGTCTTCCTTGGAGATGTGTCTATTAAGGTCATTAGCATTTTATTCAATTTCTTGTATTTTTGTATGTCTTAGATATTAACCCCCTATCTGAGGTGTAAGAGGCAAATATCTTTTCCTGTTCAGTTGGATGCCTTTTTGTTTTTATGCAACTTTCTTTTGCTGAGTAGAACTTTAGTTTTATGTAATCCCACTTGTTTATTTCGGAATTTATTTGACTTGCAATGGGAGTTGAGTTGCCAATTATATCTCTTAGGACTATGTCTAATAATGTTATTCCTCCATTCTCTTCTATGTGCTTGATGGTTTCTGGTCTTATGTCTAGGTCTTTAATCCATTTTGAGTTAATTTTTGTGTATGGTGTTAGCTAATGGTCCAGTTTCAACCTTTTGCATGTGACTGACCAGTTCTCCCAGCACCATTTATTAAAGAGGCTGCCCTTGCCCCATTGTAAGTTTTTGGCTCCTTTGTCAAAAGTTAGGTGTCCATATATATGTGGATTTGTTTCCGGACTTTCAGTTCTGTTCTGTTGATCTTTCTGTTTTTATGCCAGTACCATGTTGTTTTAATTATTATTGCTTTGTAGTAGAGTTTGAAGTCACAGAGTATGACTCCTCCATTGTTGTTTTTTTTCTTGAGGATTGTTTTTGCTATCCTGGGTTGTTTGTTGTTCCAGATAAATTTCATTATTTTGTGTTCTATGTCTGTGAAAAATGTCTTTGGAATATTGATGGGGATAGTATTGAGTCTATATATAGCTATTTTGATTATGTTGATTCTTCTGATCCTTGAGCATGGATCTTCCATTTCTTTGTGTAATCTTCTATTTCTTTTAGCAATGTCCTATAGTTCTCATAGTATAGGTCCTTCACCTCTTTGGTTAGGTTTATTCCAAGATTTGGGAGGTTTTTTTTGGTGCAATTGTAAATAGTATGGTTTTCTTCGATTCTCTTTCTGTATTTTCATTGTTGGAATACAGAAATGCAACAGATTTTTAATATTAATTTTGTAACCTGCCACTTTACAATATATTAAATATATATTATTTCAAGTAGCTTTTTACTTGATTCTTTGGGGTTCTGTATGCAAGTTATCATGTCGTTTGCAAAAAGTGATAATTTTACTTCTTCTTTTCCTACTTGGATAATGTCTATGTCTTTTTCTTGTCTAATTGCTTTTGCCAGGATCTCCAGCACTATATTGAATAATAATGGTGAGAATGGATATCCTTGTCGTCCCTGATGTTAGAGGAAAATTTGCAGTTTTTCTCTGTTGGCTGTGGGCTTGTCATATATAGCTTTAATTATATTGAAGTATGTTCCTTCTATACCTATTTTTGGAGGGTTTTTAATATAAAAGGGTGATGAATCTTGTCAAATGCTTTTTCTGCATCTGTTGAGATGATCATGTGATTTTTGTCCTTTTTTATGTATACAGTGTATCATATATATTGATTTGTGTATATTGAACCATTCTGCATCCCTGGAATAAATCCCACTTGATCATGGTATATGATTCTTTTTATATGTTGTTGAATTCAATTTGCTAGCATTTTGTTGAGAATTTTTGCATCAGTATTCATTAAGGGTATGGGTCTATATTTTTCTTTTTCAGTGCATTCTTTATCTGATTTTGGAATCAGCATGATACTGACATCAAGAAAAATGTTTGGAAGTTTTCCTCTTTCTTCTATTTTTTGAAATAGTTTAAGGAGGATTGGAATTACTTCTTCTTTGAATGCTTTGTAGAATTCACTGGTGAAACCATCTGGTCCAGGGCTTTTGTTTTGGGGGAGGTTTTTGATCACTGTTTCAATTTCCTTACTTGTGATTGATCTGTTCATGATTTCTAGTTCTTCTCTGTTTAGATTTTAGATATTGTACCTGTCCAGAAATGTGTCCATTTCTTCTAAGTTATTCTGTTTGTTGCCATATAGTTGTATGTAGTTTTCACTTATAGTCCTCTATTTCTGTTGTATCTGTTGTGATTATTCCTTTTTCATTTTTGATTCTATTTATTTGTGTTTTCTCTCTCCTCTTTTTTGTGAGTCTGGCTAATGGTCTGTCTATTTTTTTATTCTTTCGAAAAACCAACTTTTGGATTCATTGATTTTTTTTTTTAAATAGTCTTTCTGATTTGTATTTCATTGTTTCTAACCTAGTCTTTTTATTTATTTCCTTCTGTTGGATTCAGGCTTCTGTTTTTCTGCTTTTTCTAGTTCCTATAGGTAATGTCTTAGGTTTTTTCATTTGTGATTCTTCCTCTTTTCTGAGGTAGGTTTGTATCCCTATAAATTTCCCTCTTATGACTACTTTTGCTGCATCCCATAGATTCTGATATGTCTTTGCTTCATTTTCATGTCATTCCAGATAACTTTTAATTTCTTCCTTCATTTCCCCTTTAACCCATTGGTCGCTCAACAATATGTTATTTAATCTCCACCCTTTTGCAGTTTTCCTCTCTTTCTCCTTCAGGTTGATCTCTAGTTTGATGCTATTGTGATCTGAAAAGATGCTAGATGTGATTTCAATCTTAGAAAATTTACTGATACTTGTTTTGTGTCCCAACATATAGTCTATCCTTAAGAATGTTCCATGAGCACTTGAGAAGAATATGTAATCTATAGTTTTGGGGTGAAGTACTCTATATATGTCTATTAGGTCCAGCTCTTCTATTTTGTCATTAAAAGATCTTGTTTCTTTGTTGATTCTCTGTCTGGATGATTTGTCTTTTACTGAAAGAGGAGTATTGACTCCCCCTACTTTCATTGTTTTGCTCTCAATATCCTTATTTAAATCTGTTAATATTTGCTTGATATATCTGGGTGCTCCTTTATTGTGTGCATAAATGTTAACAAGTGTTGTCTTTTGTTGTATTGATCCCTTTATCATTATATAATGTCCATCTTTACCTTTTTAAATTTTCTTCCGTATCTTCATAGTTAATTTCTGATGAGCTGTCATTTTGTTTTGATTCCATGTCCTGAGGTTTCAGGGTACGTAGTGGGTTATTTTGTTCCTCCCATGATTTGGGATACTGTTGGTCTGGTAGTTTGTTTGTTTTAATTTCTACCAGGAGGAACTCTATTTTTGTTTTATTTTGTATGTTTAACCCTTATAGGCTTCCATAGTGTGTCTTGCTGTGTCAGGGAGTGATGATGGCTGCTGGGTGGGGAGGTGAGGGTGGGCGTGGGGTTGGGAGTATAGTAGTTGTCTGTGAGCATGTAGTTTTGCTGCCTGGTGGGGGGTGTGGGGGAGGTAAGCTTTCTTTGTTGGTAGAACTCTGCTGGCTGGAGATATGTGACTTGAGTCTACTGTCTGTTCTTATGTCCCTTGTAGTCACCAAACCATCAGGGTCAAGTCCTTTCCACGGGCTGTTCTTCCAGGTTCTTAGCCTCTGGATCCTGATTCTCAGGAGGCCCAAGGCCCCAGATGTGTAGTGGAGGGGGCAGTACCTGTGTGCTCTCGTTTGTTCTTTCTGTCTCCAATTTTCTCCTTCTGGGCTTTTTCTAGCCAAGAGTCACCAGCAGTTGTATCACTAGAGGTTATGAAGACTACCTATGCCCTTTCTGAAGGAGAAGGGTGAGGCAGCAAACGGATCGCTGGCTGCTTCTAACCTCTGGCACATGAAGACAAGGCCACATACTTTTACCACTGCCAGTCTCCTGTTTCCATGATTCCCCTTTGTTAACCAAGAGTTGCCAGTGGTGTTGCTGAATTTGACTCAGGCTTGCAGCTCCCTGCTCTGTCAGAGTTTGTGCCAGTAGAGATCAGCAGGGCTGCCCCTGCAGCCTGAAGTGGGAGAAGAGGGTCTCAGCAGCAGGATCCGGCTGTCTCAAGCCCCAGGTGGGTGCTGGAGGTCGCTGTGACTGTTCTGCACTCTCTAGAATGTCTGAGCAGCCCACACAGCTCCAGCAAGGCTCTGGCAGGGGATGACAGATCATGTCCGCACCACGAAACTCTCCTTTCTGGGGGCTCCCCTTTGCTGCTCTGTTTTCTGTTAAACCCCCACACCTCTGACCCACCTGTTAAGCCAGCTATTAGTCTTCTTCTATTCTCCAAGTTGTTCTGGATGATGCTGAAGCAGGAAAATCTATTTTTCTGTTCTGGCTCTGAAAAACTGGGTTTCTTTTTCCCTGTGCAGCATCTCTGTGCCTGCTCTCCATAGATGCCATCTTTGAATACCCTCTGAACTTCTTTTCATGTTCCCATTGACCATATGTATGTCTACTTTGGAGAAATTTCTATTCAGATCCTCAAGGCAGTCATTGTAAAGGGATAAGTACCTGTTATTGTTTTCAATAGTAGTTCTTCAAAACAAGAACCAGAGACTCAGAGAGATTAAGCAAATTGTTTAGCATTACAAAATATTAAAATCTGTGTGCATATTTATACCCAAATGTGATCTAAAAATGGTTTCAGTTGGCTAGACCCCAATTAGCTGGTGGCATCAAGGCACAACCTTTACTTTAACACAGTGCTCTAAGTCCTGATTGACCTTTACCAAGGAACTCTATGAAAATTCCAAGAGTGGGTTTTCAACAGGGACATGAGTGGCCAGGTGACTATGTCACTACACCCAGAGCGGCTCTGACAGCAAGTGCTCAGAAAATTAATCCCAACAGATCCTCTCACGTCTGAGCACTGCAGGGTCAGGGAATCATTCTGCCCACCAATAGCCCTATGCTCTTTCCCTAAATTCCCAAAAGCATAGAAAAAGTGAAGTCTGGTGTCCTCAAGGGAAGCAGAAGAGTCCTGTCTGACTTTGTTGAGTGCTTTCTTGGGCTATCATGTCCACACACTTTGACCATCCCCTTCACAGCAACCCCATTTTACAAAGAGTTGAGACTTGCTCAAAGTTGGACACCCTTAAATTCCAACCCAGACATCTGATCCTGAACCTACTGCTTTTCTTGCTAGAATGTGTTGCCTCCGTAGACTCCATTTTTAATCATGGGATTTACTTTCTCTGACATCTCTTTATCTTCCATTGCTCCCCTGCCTGCTAGTGGCAAACATCAAAGTGCCTTGAAAGCGCAAGAACCAGAGGGGTTCTGTGAACAAAATCACAAAAAACGATCAGATCCAGAGATTCCTTGAATACCCAGGTAGCATCAGGGAGATGACAGAGGACCCAGGCCCCTTAAAGATGTTATTTGCTTAGGATAAAGGGGAAGAGTTGATGGAGGACAACAGAATGCCATGCAGATGCAGGACTAAGAGGTAATGGAGATATGGGGGATTGAGAACAGGAGGCAAGTCGGGCATCCTGCTTTGCAGAGGAGAAGCAGTTGTACAGGGTTTGCCAAGATAATTCCCTGGAGAGCACCAGAGCATTGTGCAGAGGCTGGTCTGTGAACTCCCACAGTTCTGGCATGTGAGGACAGGAAGCAGCCTTTAAACTCTGCCTGAACTCCCAGATGGGAGTGGGAGGGCTGAGTCAGAGGAGCTGAGTACCCCAAAATGGTCCAGTCTTCAAATCAGTATGAAAATCTCCACTCCAGTGGTCTGATTATGAGGACTCTGATGACTCGTCTACTGGTTTTTAAAGTCCCAAGAGTTTCAGGTTTCCACTTCCAATCCTGGTTGAAATTAGCCACTGAAGTAGATGTGTGAATCAGGCAGGAAAATCAAACTTGTACAAAAATGGGAAGTCAAGGCACCAGTGGGTAAGAATGATTCTTTACCTCACAAGTTCTAGCAGTTTGATTTTTTTTAGTACCTAACTAAACGACTAGTCAATTTTCTTAGAATCTTGAATCTCTAGGTTCTTCTAAATCAATTAGTGATGTGCAGTAAGTTCAGCCAATTTAAGAATTAAAGATATGAACTAAAAGTGACAAGGAAGGGCACAGATGGAAGGGCTGCCAATGGATGGTAACACACCTACTTATCCAGACACATACTGAATAATTACTCTATTTCCAACAGCAGGATAAGATGCTTTATAAGCATTATTCCATTTAATCCCGGTGAAAAAACTCTGAAGAATGTAGTCACAGAAGGAAAACTAAGGCTCCGAGTAGTTCAGTGGCCAAGCAAAATAATACCTATAGTAAAATGGCTTTGGAACCCAGTTTTGTCTGATTCCAAAGCTTCTATATCTCCCTACATCAAGCAAGAGAAGTACCATGTTCTCTAACTCCAACCATATTCATCAAAAGGCAAGCCACTTTATCTCACTGTCTCACATGATGAGTTTGAGTTGAAGAATGCCCTGAAATACAGTATTCTAGGATGCTACTCCATGGTGATTCAATTCCTTGTGCTGTTTCAGAGTTACACGTTTACACATTAGGATGGACGATGCTTAGGGGAAATTCTCTCTCTCCTCTCTCTCTCTCTCTCTCTCTCTCTCTCTCTCTCTCTCTCTCTCTCTCTCTCTCTCTCTCTCTCTCTCTCTCATCACCCTGTTTTTTGCCAACTCATTCCCCCCACACCCCCAGCTCTAACAGTCTCTCTTGCCTTCTGATCTTCAGCAATGTATTCATGTATTCATTTAAAAGTTCTGTCTGTGCTGAAGCCGGTGCTGCTTGTAATTGCTGGCGGCCAAAAGCTGTTCTGTTTTTTCTGGCTGAGTGTGCCAGGCAATCATCAGCTGTAATTATTTCGAGTCTTGTTACAGATGGAACTTCGAGGTTTTCAGTCTTAAACAGAATTCATTATTCAAATGTCTCCAAAGCTGACAGTAAGGAACAAGGGCAAGCCTCCTGGTGCGCACAGGAGACCTCAGAAGGTTGAGAAGAAGAGGGCTGGTCAGGTCATCAGAAACCAGGCTGGTGAATGTACATTTTCATCCCAGACCTGAAGCCAGAGTTCCCAGATGCTCATGACATCAACCCTTGGACTCTGGTTCTTCCTTGTGAGAACTGGTCATCTTATCACTGGGGTAAAGGTAAAGCCATTCTGGCTGTTCAGCTTGCTCACCATCCTCAGAACAGAGAAGCACAGGTAAAAAGACACTGGACTGATGTTCCATCTTTTCGGACATCTGTGAAGACATTTCCAGAAAGAGCAACTATAGGATCATGCTCTAGAGAGACTTGGGCAAAACAATTGTTGAGAGACTGGACCCTTGAAAACCACTTGCAAGACTTCAACAGTACATTCCTCCACACCATTTCCAAATGACAGGGAAGAGAGCATACAAGTGCCTCCTACCCCAAAGGGGAAGCCAAAATGCCTCATGTGAAGCCAGTGATAAGAAGGGCTGTTCTCTTGCAAGGATAACGTTTCTGATTCAAGAGCTAATGGAGTCCCAGGCCCTCCCTTCCACTGTTCTCTCCCGTTCTGCCCCTGCTGTGTCCTGTTTTCAGTCTCTTGCCCTTTGGCCCTTTGATTCCAATT
This sequence comes from Solenodon paradoxus, assembly GCA_004363575.1. Lineage (NCBI taxonomy): Eukaryota > Metazoa > Chordata > Mammalia > Eulipotyphla > Solenodontidae > Solenodon > Solenodon paradoxus. The sequence goes on along the minus strand of RJWH01003223.1, from coordinate 154,020 downwards.
TGGGAAAGCAAATTCTTTGCTCTTATAATTAAATTGCACTCTCTCGCGTACACTCTCCCCCTCTTCCCTCTCTCTGTCTCTCACACTCACAAAGTCACATACACACTCCTCTATCCTCCATCCTTCTCTCATCCCTCTTTCTGAGTGCATTTCTCTCAACTTCCCCTTCTCCTTCATGCCTTTTTCACGGTCTCCGTCGTACTCTGTCTTCTCACTTGCTCTCTTTTTCCACTCATCACCCCCTTCCACACACATACTCTCACTGTTCTCTGGCCACGTCCCTCTCCATCAGAGGCACATGGGTCCTGAGAAGGGCGCATAGCTGACAGGTCTCTGGGACAGGGCAGAGCAGAGTGGCAGGCAATGGGCCCCAGGGTGGAAGGAGAAAGGTCAGGAGATGCAGAACCAGACAACAGTTCCAGCTGACAGAGCAGAGGGGGCACCGTCCGCCCCAAATACACCTCCCTCTAAGTGATCAGTTGGCATACCCTGTGCCTTAGGTGGCTTCAACGAACTACAAGTCTCTGCTCAGTTTTAAGTGTTCGTGAGGGCCTACTGTGTGCTCAGTGCCTCAGGTGAGCAGGCAGCGGAAGATCACAGTTCATCCAGCACCACCTCTGCAGCCGAGAGTGGGGGTCTACCCCTTGTCATGTTGGGGCTCTGTGTGACTCACCTGTAGTCTTGACCCTCAGGAAAACCTGAGGACTGGAAATTGCATTGATCTGTCTTTCTCTCTTGTTTTTCAGACAATACTGTGGAGGTGGGAAGGAAGGAACACTTGGCAAAAAAAAAAAAAAAAAAAAAAAAGCTACCTATGAAAATAGCTCTGTTATCAGTAAAGGAGAATGGAACTAATCCCTATTGACAACTGGTGTGTCAAAACAGCAGCATAAGAACATTATCCATGCAAACTGATCTCTGTAACAACCCTATTATATAAGTATTCCCATTTCGCCCTCGAATAAATCAAGTCTGAGAGATGCTACAAAACTAGCTGGCAAGTGGTGGAGCAGAGCTTGACCTTAGGTCCTGCTGAGGTCAGACTTAGGCTACTAGGTAACATGCTCTCACTCACCTCTGTACCCAACACCTAACATATCACATGGCCCTGGGCACATAAAAAAACGTTGGTGGAAAGCTGACCTACACTACGTTTCAACCCCTGCTCTTAGGAGGCATGCATGTGTTGCAATGGTGAGAAATACAGGGAATCCTGAACTCTTGTGCATGAGCACAGAGACATGAGCCCCAGAGTGAATAATCAGTATCGTGGAAATCAGAGGATTCTGTGGCTTGTAATGATGGATGAGCTTTCATGGGTGAGAAAAGACCCTGGCTAAGTCCTGAATGTAAGCAGGTGAAAGGGAGGGCAAGAAATGCCCTGCAGGTGAAGTTTCGTTAAGCCAGCACTGATGGAAATAGCTCAGGAGAGGGGACCCACATCGCTAGACAAGTCAGGTAATGATGAGAAACCTAGAAGTCACGATGCCACAGACATCAGGGCCGACCTGCTCCTGGATTCGATTCAGCAACACAAACAGGATCTACTGAGAAGCAACAAGGGACAGCTTCTAAGTTTCTGCCATCTATCAATGAGCATCTTCTCAGGCAGGTTAAATGGGTAGTGGGTAGAGAAATTAGCAGAAAACAGAAATATGAAGACACCATTGCAATAGCCCAGGTATGAAGTGATGAGAGCTTGAACTAAAATGAGAGAGGCAGAAACAAAAGGAATGTATCGGATATAAATACACTGGAAAAACAACAGGACTCGCACATGCTTGTACATTGTTGGTGGGAATGTAAATTGGTGCAGATACTTTGGAAAACAGAACTACCTTATGATGTAGACGTTGCTCTTCTACAGATCTATATGAAGAATGTGAAAATATTCACTTGAGGCCTGGCCTGGTGGCTCAGGTGTTAGTCCATGACTGGGGCACAGTCCACATGTGGCTAAGGATCTGGGTTCGCAGCCTGGGCCAGGGGGACAATCGAAATGAACAACTAAATAAGTAAAATGCTTCACTGTAACCTCAATAAAAAGTATTATAAAATTTGTTTTGATAGAATACTATAAATTCTTAAAAGATGAAAAATTATAAATGCCTTGGACACACAGATTAAATGTTGCAGTGTTGTTAAATTTAAAAAACAATAGCACTTGAACAGACTCTGACAAGAGATCTGAGGTCGCCAGAGGAGAAGGGCCTGTGGTGGGAGCAAAGGGTAGAGGGGTCCAATGGGCACTGGGAAATAGCAGAACTTTGTGGGTGACTGTGGTGTGTATATAATACATTTGAGGAAGTGTGAACCTATACTCCTAAAACATATATACTGTTGGAAAGCAATGTTACCTCAATAAAAATGAAAGTAAAAACACTTTTTTTGTCACTGCAAATAAAGAAACCATAGGGGAAAACAGGACTTGAGGATTCAAACAATGAAGAGATAAGAAGAGAAAGTCAGGAAAGTGTGACTTTGGACAGTAAGGCAGGTAAGCGGGGTGGTTGCTAATGGAGTGAGGTGTCAGAGAGAATAAAGCTGGAGGCAAGGAGAACTGAGAATTCAGAAGTTCATTTGCCAAACATTGGTTGAACGCGTCACTTGACGCAAAGGAGTGTACGCAGCATGTAGCTGAGGAGATAAAATACATGCATATGAAAACAACCAGAACACAAACTACATATGGAACAGATGAAGAAATAGAAAGTGCTGTAGTATAAACTCTTTACGTAAATACTGGACTTGCATGTATAAAGGGAGGGTAGTGAGGTTCAGTAATTTTTCACGCATTTAGGAATAAAAGAATAAATTGAAATTTTCGAAACAATGCTCTTTTCTTCTCATTTTTTCTCCTAGTCCCTTCCTCCCTCCTCCATTCTCCTTCCCTCCAGCCCCTCAAGTCTGCCTCCTTCCCTCTCTCTGCCGCAGCCTCATGAATTTTCACACCCACACCACCATGAATCAGACAGCAGGCCTCAGCGGCCTTTGAGAGGCTCTCCTTTCTATTCCTGCTATACCCAATTTTCATCACGTGTGTGTCGGTATGTATGTATGTATGTGTGTGTGTGTATGTCTGTATTGAGTAGCTGATATGTACTGGGAGTTGCAGCTGATGTTCCTCCTGAGTGAGCCTTGGGGGAATTGAAGTGACAAGAGGGTGGCTACATGGCAGTGTGGAAATCAGTAAAGCCAGCTCAGGTTAGGAAGGTGTCTCGCCCTCAGGTGTCTTGAAAAGCTGTAAAACTCGGAACTGAGCAGGTAGGAGGCCTGAGGCCAGAGACTGGACCTGCTCTCTGGAAGGAGGCAGCAGCTGGATTTATTTCCAAGAAAAATGGCCAAATTCAGGCAAGTAGTCACAGGAAAGACTTCAAGACAAAGAGCAGGGACTGGAAGATGAGTAGAAGCCAGTGACTGGGAGGCCACATACTGTGGCTCATACAAAGAGCTCAGAGAAGCTGGACTTCAGGGTAAGGGTGAGGGTGAGGGTGAGGGTGACAGTGAGGGTGAGGGTGAGGGTTAGGGTTAAGGATTAGGGTTAGGGTTAGGTTTAAGGTTAGGGTTAGGGTTTAGCATTAGGGTCAGGGTAAGGGTTAGGGCTTAGGACTTAGGGTTTAGGGTTTAGGTTTAGGTTTAGGGTTAAGGGTTAGATGTTAGGGGTTAGGGTTAGGTTAGGGTTAGGGGTAAGGGTTAGGGCTAGGGTTAGAGTCAAAGTTAGGTTAAGGTTTGGTTAGGGTTACTGTTAGGGTTGGGGTTAAGGTTAGGTTAGGGTTAGGTTAGGGTCAAGTTAGGGTTAGGTTTTAGAGTTAGGCTTAGGTTAGATTAGGGTTAGGGACAGGGTTTAGAGTTAGGGTTACAGTTAGGGTTAAGGTTAGGTTAGAGTTAGGGTTAGGGTTAATGGTTAGATAACGCTGAGGGTTAGGTTTCGGGTTAAGGGTTTGGGTTAGCATTATTGTTAGGTTTATGGGTTAGGGTTAGGGGTTAGGATTAGGGTTATGTTTATAACTATGATTAGGGTTAGCGTTAGGTTAGGTATAGGGTTAATTTTTGGGTTTAGGCCTAGGGTTAGTGTAAGGGTTAGTGTTAAGGTTTTGGTTTAGTGTTAGTGTTTAGGGTTAGGGTTAGGATTAAGGTCAGCATTATTAGGGTTAGGGTTAGGGTTAGAGTTAGGGTTAGTGTTAGTGTTAGGGTTAGGGTTTGGGGTTAGGGTTAGGGCTAGGGTTAGTGTTAAGTTTTGGGTTAGAGGTAGGGCTATTGTTAGGGTTAGCGGTATGGTTAGGGTTAGGGTTAGGCATTTGGGTTAGGTTTCGGGTTAGTGTTAGCATTAGGTTAGCATAAGGCTTATAGTTCACGTAAAAGTTTAGGGTTAGGGTTAGTGTTAGGGGTTTGGGTTAAGGTTATATTTAGGGATAACGATTAAGTGTTATGGTTAGTTTAAGGTTAGGTTAGGGTAAAGGTTAGGGTTAGGTTTAGGGCTATTGTTAGGGTTAGGGTTAGGCTTAGGGTTAGGGTTCGGGTTAGGGTTATATTTTAAGATAAGGATTAAGTTAAGTGTTAGGGTAGGGTTAGGGTTAGGTGTTAGGGGTTTGGGGTTAGCATTATTTTTAGGCTTAGGGTTATGGTTGGGGTTATGGGTTAGGGTTAGGGTTATATTTTGGGATAAGGATTAAGTTAAGTACTAGTGTTAGTTTAAGGTTAGAGTTAGGGTTAGAGTTTGTGTTAGGGGTTAGGGGTTAGGGTTACGGTTAGGGTTATATTTAGGGATATGGATTAAGTTAAGTGTTAGGGTTAGTTTAAGATTAGGTTAGGGTTATGGTTAGGGTTATGGTTAGGGCTATTGTTAGGGTTAGGGTTAGGGTTAGGGTTAAGGCTGTTTTTAGGGTTAGGGTTAGGGTTTGTTTTAGGGTTAGAACTAGTTTTGGGGGTTAGGGTTAGGGTTACGATTAGGGTTAGGGTTAGGGTTAGGGTTAGTGTTTGGTTTCGGATTAGGGTTAGGGTTAGCGTTTTGATTATGGTTAGGTTTATATGCAGATATGTATTATTAGTGCTAGTATTAGGATTAGGGTAATAAATTTGGTTAGGGTTAGGGTTAGGGTTAGGATTAGGGTTTGGATTAGTGTTTAGGGTTAGAGTTTGGATTAGGGTTTAGGGTTAGGGTTAGGGTTAGGGTTACGTTTAGGGTAAGGTTAAGGTTATGGTTAGGTTTACGTTAGGGTTCGGGGTTTAGGGTTAGTGTTAAGATTTAGGGTTAGGGTTAGTTTAGATTAATGGTTATGGTGTGGGTAAGGGTTAGGTTTGGGTTTAGGTTTAGTGTAAGGGTTAGGGTTAGGGTAACGTGGTAGGTTTATAGTTTAGGGTTTAGTGTTAGGGTTAGGGTTATGGTTAGGTTTAGGGTTGGAGTTCGGGCTCACTGTTAGATAAGGGGTCAATTTGGTTTCAGCTTAGGTGCTATGGTTAGCGTTACTGTTAGGGTTAGATTTAGGTTAATGTTAGGGGTCGTTTTTAGGGTTAGGGTTACGGTAACGGTTCGTTTAATGGTTATGGTTAGGTTAGGGTTAGGTTTAGTGTTAGTGTTAGTGTTAAGATTAGGGTTACGTTAGAGTTATGGTTAGGGTTGGGGTTATGGTTAGATTTACAGTTAGGCTTAGTGTTAGGTTGGGGTTAGGGTTAATTTTAGTGGTTAGGGTTATGGTTATGGTTGCAGTTAGGTAAGTTTTAGGGTTACGGTTTAACGTTTGAGTTAGTATTAGCTTTAGGGTTTGGGGTTAGACTTAGGTTTAGAGTTAGTGTTTAGGGTTAGGGTTAGGGTTAGTGTTAGGGTTTGGTAAGGGTTAGGGTTAGGGTTAGGGGTTAACATTAGGTTTAGGGTTAATGTTAAGTTTTAGGGTTTGGGTTAGTGTTAGAGGTAGGGTTAGGGTTATGGTTAATGTTATGGTTAGGGTTAGGGTTAGGGTTTGGGTTAAGGGTTAAGATTAGGGTTAGATTAGGAATAGGGTTATTGTTAGGTTTTGTTTTGGCTTAGGGTTTGTTTTTGGGTTTAGGGTTAGGGTTACTGCTAGTCAGGGATAAGTTTATGTTTAGAATTAGTTTTAGTGTTAGGTTAGTTTAAGTTTCAGTTTAGGGTTAGCGTTTGGGTTAGGTTAGTGTTAGGATTAAGGTTAGTGTTAGGTGCGGGTTAGGTTAGGGTTAGGGTTAGAGTTAGGGTTTTTTTAGAGTTAGGGTTAGTGTTTAGGTTTATGGTTCCTATTAGGGTTAGGGTGAAGGTCAGGGTTAGGCTGGGGTTATGGATAGGATTAGAGCTCGTGTTAGGTTTAGGGGTTAACGTTATGGTTAGGGTTATGGGTTAGTCTTAGTTTTGGGGTTAGTGTTAGTGTTACAGTTTAGGGTTATGTTTACGGTTTTGTTAGGTTTAAGTTTAGGCTTATGTTTAGGTTAGGGTTAGGTTTCAGGTTTTGGGGTAAGGTTAGGGTTGGTGTTTAGCATTAAGGTTAGTGTTATGGTTAGAGTTTAGGGTTTAGGGTTACGGTGTGTGATTATGGTTTGGGCATTAAGGTTAGAGTTATGTTTAGGGTTAGGGTTTAGGGTTAGGGTTAGGGTAAAGCTTAGCATTATGTTTAGGGTTATTTAGGATTAGTGTTAGGGGTTGGGGTTAGGTTAGGGTTAGTTAAGTTTAGGGTTATGGTTAGGGTTAAGGTTAGGGTTAGGTTTAGGTTAGGTTAGGGTTAGAGGTTTGGATTAGAGTTATGGTTAGAATTAAGCTTAGGGTTAGGGTTAGAGTAAAAGTTAGTGTTAAGTTTAGGGTTAGTTTAGGATTAGGATTAGTGTTAGGGTTTTGGGTTATTGTTAGGATTAGGGTTAGCTTAGGTTTAGGGTTAGGGTTTGGTTTAATGCAGGGTTATTGTTAGCTTAGGGTTCGGGTTAGAGTTAAGCGTTAGGGTTAGGGTTAGGTTTAGGATTTAGGGTTACGGTTTAGGGATTAGGGTTAGAGTTAGGGTTTAGGGTTAGTGTTGGGGTTAGAGTTAGTGATGAGGTTAGAGTTATGGTTAGGTTAGGGTTATGGTTAGGGTTCGGGTTATGGTTAGGGTTGGTTTTATGGTTAGGGTTAGGGTTAGGGTTTAAAGTAGCTTTAGGGTTAGGGTTAGGGTTAAGTTTAGGGTTAGAATAGTGTTAGAGTTATGTGTTAGAGTGTTATAGTTATGGTTAGTTTTAGATTAGGCTTAAGGTTATGGTTCAGGTTCAGGTTTATGGTTAGGTTAGTGTTAGGGTTAGGGGTAATGTTAGATTAGGGTTAGGATTAGGCTTAAATTTAGGGTTAAGGTTTGTGTTAGCATTAGTTTAGGGTTAGGGTTAGTTTGAGGATGTAGGGTTAGAGTTATGGGTTATGGTTAGGGTTAGGGTAGGGTTAGTGTTAGGGTTTGGGGTTAGGGTTAGGATTAGGGTTCGGTTAAAGGTTAGGTTAGGTTTAGGGTTAGGGTTAGGGCTACGGTTAGGGTTAGGGTTTAGGGTTAGTGTTAGGGTTAGGGTTTAGTGTTAGGGTTATATTATGTTTAGGTTTAGGTATGGGGTAACGATTAAGTTTAGGGTTAATGTTAGGGTTAGGGTTTACCTTTAGTGTTAGTGTTAAGATTATTGTTTAGGGTTTAGTGTTATGGTTAGGGTTTTGGCTTTAAGGTTATATTAGGGTAAAGTATATTGTTATGTTTAGGTTTAGGGATAGTTTGGATTGGTATTTTGTTACAGTTTTGGGCTAGTGTTTGAGTTAACTTAGTTTTAGGGTTAAGATTACGGTTAGGTTTTAGGGGTTAGGATTAGGGTAGGTTTAGGGTTAATGTTAGGGCTAGCTTTAGGGTTAGAGTTGGGTATTAGGGTTAGGGTTAGGGTTATATTAGGGTTAGATTTATATTTAGGGTTAGGACTAGCCTTATGGTTCTGGTAAGTGTTCGGTTTATTGCTAGGGTTATGAATTGGGTTGGGGTTGTGTTAGTGTTAGATGTATGGTTAGGGGTTAGGCTTAGGGTTAGGGGTTAGGCTTAGGTTTAGGGTTAGATATTAGAGTTAGGGTTAATTTAGTTTGGAGTTAGGGTTGAGGGTTATGGTTAGGGTTGTGGTTAAGGTTAGGGTTAGAGTTAGGTTTGTGTTAGGGTTATTGTTTAGGGTTAGGCTTTAGGTTTTAATATTAGGGTTAGGGTTAGAGTTTAGGTGTTAAGATTAGGGTTAGGGTTAGGAGTTAGGTTAGATTACAGTTAGTGTTACTGCTATGGTTAATTTTAATATTTAGAGCAAAGTTTTTGCTTGGGTTTGGAGTTGGGGTTTGGGTAAAGGTGAGAGGAAATTGTCCAGTAGGAGCAAGGTTCACTGCACACTGAGGACCACAGAAGTGTTCTAGCTCCCAAGAGGAGAGCGGTAAGTGGACTTAGATACACACTGCCAAGTATAGTCAAGGGAGGAATAGATAGGAATTACTTTCTGTTTGTTATGCATTGATCACTTATCTCATAAATATACCAGAATCTTTACCATGTCAAGTAAACTTAAATACCAACACAGTAACAATAACACTACAAAGTATCATTATATCTTTATTTTCCAAAGGAAGAAATTGAGACTTACAGAGGTTGTCTGATCTGGCTGAGTTACACTCAGCCAAGACAAAGTTGGCGCTTCAACCCAGGTATCCCAAGACAAGAATGTTAAACAAATAAAAGCAGCAAAGGAGCCACATGAACTAGAAATAAAGGTTATATACAAATGCACCCCCTAAAAATAAAAATTATATACCACCTAAAAATGAAAATTATATACACAATCTAGGTGGCTCCAGCCAAACCATGTATATGTGAGTAGAAATTACTGAGACCTCTCCTGCCCGTATCAGGCCTGGACATGGTATCTGGAGACTCACCTAGGTCTGTCCATGGGAACCAAACAGATATAGCCAGGAGTGAAGGGGGATTCCATGGCTCAGACCCTAACCAGACTTGACTTTATTTGCACAAGATTTTGGAATTACTTCAAAGCCACCTCTACAGCATAGTTTTCCAAGTCCTACATATAAAATTGTGACCTGGCAAGGTTCATTAATTGAAGAGCTTTGTAAACCTCTTTGGACTTCCAGTGATCTAAGATTTATCACAGCCACCAAAAGCCCCTTTTAGCAATATGCTCCTACAATCGAAGACCTATAGCTTGACCTAAAATACAAGATCAGCAACCTTGGAATCTGGGTAGTGGGGAGTGGGGGTGTCTCTACAAGAGCAAAGAGGGGAAAGAGGTCTTTATTCTCATGGTTCCTTGAACAAGCTCACTAACCACAAAGAAATTACCTGGAGGTGGTTTTCCTACAATGGTGGCTCCTGTCAGCTTGCAGAAGAGATGAGGTGGCCCCTGGGTGGGGAGGTGGGGTGAGCACTGGGTGTTTTGCAGTATCTTCATTCTCCAGGTATCATTGAGTTCCCTGTGACCCTTCCACCTCGGTATTCTGCGATGCATAAAATCTCAGATGGTGCTGCTAACGTGTTGGCAAATAATTCCCAGTTTAAAATTTTGATTAAACTCCCTATTGTATGCATTGGCCTGTGCTAGTGAATATGTGAGTAGGCCAGTGGAGATGGAACAAAAATGCCACAGAACGGAGAAGGCCCTGCAATTATTTCCTTTAAGCAGGACTCAAGCACCTGCGTCCCTAGCCCCTCTGTAACACCAGTCACATTTGCATCTTGCTTTCCCCATATAGTTCCAAATAATTGGCTCTGGCGGAATCTTTGTCACTTAGTAACACTGACTTTGTCTTATATATGTTTATTTTAAAAACATCTAAAAGCCCCGAAGAAATGCAATTAAAATATTTTAATTATTTGTGTTGGAGTATTTGCTTTTATCAGCCCCTGTGAAAAAACTATACAAACATGGGGAGATTTTAGCATCCTAGTGAGCCTTCTGCCTCCTACCAGGTCCAACATGCTTGCTTTATGGAAATGTGTTGGTTGGGTTAGTTTAAAAATTATTGTTATTTGGTTTTAAAGATTTCTTTTTCCCACTTCCCTCTCAAACAGGCAGAATAATTAGTTGCAGAAGGTTTTTGTCTTTGTGTGTTTTCCTACCATTCCAGCCCAGATTGGCAAATCAATGGGGAAGATTGTGACAGGGTAAGAAATGCAAAGAAGCACCATTCTCATTCAAACCACTATTGGGTATTTTGAGATCCCTAGGGCTGGTTAAAGGGGCTCGGCCAAGATTTTCATACTATGTTAGATTAATTTTTCATCATTTTTCCAAAAATCGTGAAAGCACTCCATAATGTTTTATTTAATCTAAAAATAGCCCCAGAAGACAGCCACAGAGCTGGGACCATGAATGAGTAAATGAGGGTTCAGAACAGCAAAGCATAGTGCTTCAGCCCCCTGCCACAAGCCCAGGACCTAACAGGGACCTGGAGACTCAAACTGCAACCCAGACAGGAGCCCAGGAATTGCCCCCTTAATGTGAGCCCAGGATCTAAAAAGCACCTGGAAACTTGAACTGCACCCTAAATGCCAGCAAAGCTCTGCCTCACCTCAGCCATCAAAATTAAAGTCCTTTTAATTTTCTGCCTGAAGCTTTCTTTTTCTGTCATGGAATGTCCTCTTCCCTGATATCTAAGATATCCTTCTTAAGTTAAAACAACCAAATGGACATCTGTTAACTTAAGTTTAAGAATAGGCTGACCATATTCTTTGAGACAAAAATGGAACATTGGGTTGATAAAAACAGGATGAGGTTATGTGCCGGCAACTAAGAGGAAGGGAGGATGTGGAGCAATCTGAGCAGGAGCAGAGCAGCCAGACCAGCAACAAGTACATGTGATGTCAATTAGAGATTGCAATAACAACATGTGGTCCAGTGGGACTTCATACAAATAGCCAGAGCCCATGCAAAGAATTTTGGCACCTTAGACAAAAACCAAATTTAGCACCTCCGTAAGTCTCATTCTAAGTGCCCTCCTAATACGAAGGCTGCTTTAACCATCCAAGTGCCAGGGATAACCCCCACAGTGCCAGAGATAACCCCCGCAGTGGCAGATATAACCCCCACAGTGGCAGATATAACCCCCACAGTGCCAACCCCCACAGTGGCAGATATAACCCCCACAGTGCCAATCCCCACAGTACCAGAGATAACCCCACAGTGCCAGAGATAACCCCCACAGTGCCAGAGATAACCCTCACAGTGCCAGAGATAACCCCACAGTGCCAGAGATAACCCCCATAGTACTTACCTGCAGTTTGACCATGATATGGTGTTCTGCTCCCTTTATGAAACAGGCACCTGTGTGGGGTTGGGTGGGGGTTATTCTCTTCAAATGCTCCTGTTTCCTCACTGGGGTCAGGAACAGAGGTAGTGACTGAGGCCCACCAGCAAGGGCAATCTTTAACTCTGGGCAAAGTGGAGAACTGCTTGTGGGCCCCCTCAACAGACTGGGCCCAGGGGAACTCACCTGCCCCTTTTTCCCTGTGTTAAAGATGGCCTTGGTTTACGTTGTTGTTGTTGTTTTAATGATATTATGTTAAAATGGCAGGTCAGTTGGGAAATACGAAAAAAAAACAGCAGCATCCCATTTAAAGCGGTACATATGGTAAGCCTATGTAAGTGAGAGAATTATCCCTGGGAGGGATCCTGGTGTTGCTCACTCAATCAAGCCTTGGAAAGGGCAAGGAGCAGCGTAAGGACTAGTGGCACTTCCCAATATGACCCCTAGGTGGCTCCGCTGTGACCATCTTTGTCTCCTCTTCCTCTGTTGGAGAGATGTGTTGATACTAAAGGTAATTTTCCCAGGTCTGCGCTTCCTCACACTTATTAGACACAATCCTGCAAGTCACATTGGACAAACCTCATCCCCAGAGACAATCGTCTCTACTCTGGGATTCTCACACTGCATATGGCATATCCATGAAGAGGGAAAGCCTGTGAGGAAAGAAGACAGAGAAGGGATATGAGCAAGGTTAGTAATGTTCAGATTTTCTGTATCTGTTTTCCCGGACATCACTGTTTCCTTCAGCTGCTCATCCACGAGATCTTCATTATCTCTGATTGTCCACACTGTCTTCTCCTTACCAGAAGCAGATTCACCAAATGCGCTCAGAGGCAACAGAGAGTCTGCCTTCATTTTCTCCTTTCACTTATCAGTGGGTCAGATTTTCTCTTTAGAAACTCTTTTTCCCTTAATATAGTTTCAACTACAGAAAGACTGAGTCTCTTTGGGCGATTTTTCCTAGCTCTTTGGAGTGAAGCCTTTCTTCCAGAGTCATCTTGGTCTTTCCCTCTTGCCTCTCTCTGAGAAAGTGTGCTCCTTGCCTGCCATCCTGTTCACTTCTACAACAGAAGTGTTCCTTTGCTGGGAACTCTCTCCCTGTCATCTCTTTTTTTTAATTGAAGGGATATTGTTTTTTGACATTAACTTGTTCTGAGGTATACATAATAGCAATTTTACATTTATGTATAGCATAGTAGGTTTACAAATATTCTTATTTTGTTTCTCTCTGTATTACAGTTAATTTCCTTTATCCTATTTCCCCTACCCTTCCCCTGTCACTTCAGTACCTTTGATTTTTGTCTTCTACCTCTAAGTCATCTTTTATGAGATAAGGCTGAAGGGATCGGATCCCTGAATTCCTCCTTCATCCAAAGCAACAGCAATCTCCTGCACTTGGCAAAGATAGAAAAAAAATTTTCAGAACACCTTGGATTTGCCCCCTCAGATAAAGCTTCACTATCCTGAAGTTTCTTAGTAATTTTCTAAAGATTCCTAAATTTTAGGGAGTCAAGCCCAAAGCATCACCTGGAGACAGAACTTCATGACTGAAATCTGGGTATAAGGCTCTCCTGGTCTGCTCAGTAATTTTTATTCAGTGCCTGCATAAAGTCATAACAGCTGGGAGCTGGGGAAGAAACACCGGGTGGTGCAATTGGTGACTGACTGCCTGAAACTATGAACAAAACTTAATGATATACGAGATAAAGAGATTTTTTAAAAAGACAAAGTAACTCATGAGAGTCCAAAAAAGAAAAGACAAGAAAAGAAACCCATGGTGTGGGAAAGGAGACATGTGTCTTTGAAGCAACTCATAGGAGGAAGACTTAGATGTTAGTTCATGATAAACAGACTCAGCCCCCACAGTATTGTTCAGTTACCTATTGCTGTGTAAAAAAAAAAGCCAATTCTAGCAGTAATTTTTATAGAAATAGGCATGCAGATTATAAGATGTATATGTAAATGCAAAACACCTGGAAAATCCAAAACACTGTTTATAAAAACAACAAAGTTATAGCGCTTACAGACCCAACTATCAAAACCTATTACTAAGCTACAGTTATGGAGATAGTGTGGTAATGGCAGGAAGATAGGAATATAGATCAGTAATGTATGCAGAGTCAGAAATCAGCCTTATGCTTATAGTCAACTGATTTTGAAAATGATGCCAATGAAATTCATTGCGGAAAAATAGTCTATTCAACAAATAGTGCTGGAACAACTGGATATGAGAGGAGAGGTGATGATGCTGATATCTCCATACTTAAGGAGATTCAAGAACAGGCATGTTAACCTATTTTAACACTAATATGGCAGAAGAAAATAAAGAATCATATTTGGAACTTACTAATTATATCATTCTAATTTCCCTTTCTGTCCACAAATCCTATCAGATAAAAACAAATATATGTAGAAATTACCTGCTATAAAAGTGAATTATCAATTTCTTCCTCTAGCTCTCTCAAGTTTCACTTCGTAGATTCTGAAGGGTTTGTATTTGATGCTTGCACATTTGGTATTGCCATGTCCTCTTGGTGAATCGAACATTATTTTGTTATGTAGTAATCCTCTTTATCCTTAGAAATGCCTGGAAGTCTACTTTAATATTAAGATGACTGCACTAACCTTATTTTATCTTATTTCCCTTCTTATATCTCTTCACTTTCAATCTGTGTGTTATCTCATATACAGGCGACTTCCATTTAAACAATTTGTTTTCCTAATAATCAGGCTTCTTGTGTGAAAGGAATAATCTGGAGCTTAAGCTACTCGATTTAACTTTCTAATAATCCTTTATATATCAATCAAGAGCCCCTAGTCTGTTTCCTAAAACATAAATAAACAAAGTAAAATACCTGTATGTCAGTATCAAACTTGTTAGATCATAAAATATTTCATATAGCCTTTCTCAATCACCAAATATCAGCATGACTGTTAACGAAAGTTTCTCCATGTGCAGTCATAGCTATACCACTTATTTTTCTTACTTTGCCTCCCTTTACACAATTTTCTTCAACATTTTCCCAACTTTCTTAGGGACTTGTTTCACAACATTAAGTTAAATATGAAAGAACAAGCTCACAATGGCAGAGAATTTCTCAACTGAGAATGACTCTGAGATGCCTTTTAGCAAAATCCAAGATGAACATTCTCCTTGCTAACACTTGTCAAAGATTTTCTAAATCTCTCCACATGATTTCACCAATTGTATTTAGAACATAACTTGTCATTTTTCCTTGAAATCATTTTGCTAAAAATTGAGTTTGGTGGGTATAAATATGATTTTTCCATTAAAATACTGGATGAAAAATGTTGCACTAGAAGTATGTATGTTCTATAAAGTTTGGCTAGTAAAAAGGACTTTCTACCAGAAAAAACTTTAACCAAAGAAAATTCTGCAGTTATGCCTTATTTGGATATTTTTAATATTTGTCCTATATGGTGAGTTTAGCCTATTTATACTTATTGTGATATTTATATATTTAAACCTGTTCCTGTGATATAATTTACTTTTAATTTTTTCATACTTTTTGGTATTTGAATTTATTCTTACCTTGTAAAAAATATTATTTCCTTCACATTAAACAGTAACTTTAGCTCATGCTTGGGTTATTTTATTTCTCCTTCCCAATACTAATAGTATTTCCATTACTCCAGACTTTAAATTCTGGATTACCATGAATAAAAATGCCCTTTTTAAAAATAAGACATGATCAATTATTTCATCACCTTTGCTTCTTTTACAGTGGCAAAATAGCCTAGATTCTACTCTCCAGTATTTAAATATTTTATCCAAAATTATTTCAATATGCATCTTTTTGTGACAAAGCCTGGTATGTTTGAGAATATTTTTATTATGCCCTCATATTTTAATGGATAGCAACTTGGCAGACTGTAATTCTAGAATAAAGTATTCTTCAGTACTTCAAAATACTACTCTTGGCACTTCTAGCTCCCTCTTAGAGAGGCAGAGATTGGGGGGAAATGACAATTCCAATCTCCAACAATATCCAAACCAAAAGTGGCACAGGTGGCAAGTTAATGATTTTTCTTGAACCAGTTGGAATTTTGAGCCTACAGGACAACCAATCAGCTGAAAATAAAAGGAAGGATGTGGGTATGTGCTAACAGGAGAAATGAAATGCAAAAACTGGTTGACCTTGAAGAGTTACACCCATTCGTGAGTAAGGATTCAGCTGAGAATTAGAAAACTGATGGAGGAGGAGATTCACCAATGATAGAGGATCAAACCTACATATGAAAAAAGTTTACAGTCACCTTCGGGGCATAACTGAAGACCCGTTGCTGCTGAGAAAATGTAAGTGGGCTGAGGGGCAAGTCCCTCAACCCCCAGGTGAGGAACAGGTAAATTGCTATAGATACATAACTTCTCTCAGGTGCATAGTGAACACCTCAAACTAGATGGTGGAGCATACATTGAAAAATATTCTTTGTCAAACTGCCCCCATTTTAAACACAATGTATTTCTAGAGAAATTTGAAGTCTATGACTCACCGAGGATGACCATAGCAGCAACAAATCTAAACTCCTAAAAGATTAACTAAAATTCCTTTACTAACATCTTAGCAGAAAGAAATACAACTGTTTATTTTTCAAGCATAGAAAATATTTATCCAGGAGCACCTTGGTGTAGTAGCCATTAGGTCAATCGCCACCAAAGGAGCCCAAGATATATACCCCTGGGGTTCGAGTCCCAGGTCCCGGAAAATACCAATGTGAATAACTAAATAAAAAATAAAATGTTTCCTCCTTCTCTCTCTTCCTGCCTCCCTGCCTCCTCACCTTCATTCCTGCCTACACCTTTCCTTAAAAAAAATATATACCTTTCTCTACTGTACTACATAAGGTGTTTGTCTTTCCTGGAAACCATAAAGTTCTTAGAAGAAAGTATAGACAATATGTTCTATGACATCAGTCTTAGAGAAGTCTTTGGGAACTCAACTCCATTGGCAAGAGAAACAAAAACAAACAAATGGGAATATATTAAACTAAAAAGTTTTTGTACAGTAAAAGAAATTATTACCAAAACAAAAATGTATCCTACTGACTAGGAGAAGATATATGCACATTATAGAGATGACACAGGCTTAATACCTAAAATATATAAAGAACTCATAAAACTCAACAACAACAACAAAAACCAAGACCCAATCAAACAAAAAAAAAAAAAGGGCAGAATAACTGGATGGACATTTTTCTAAAGAAGACATACAAATGGCCAACAGGCACATGAAAAGATGTTCTTCCTCATTTATTATTAAGGAAATGCAATCAAAACAACAATGAGCTATCACCTTACACCTGAGAGACTGGCTATTATCCAAAAGTCTGGAAATAACAAATACTGGCGAGGACATGAAGAAAAGGGAACACTTTACACTGATGATGGAAATGTAAATTGTTGCAACCTTATGGAAAGCAGTATGGAGATTGCTTCAAAAATTGAGAATGGAAATCTCATGTGATACTGTCATTCCATTTCTGAGTATTTACCAAAAATATACAAAAAACCTTCTAATTCAAAGAGATACATGCACCCCCCTGTGTTTACTGAGGCGTTATTTATAATAACCAATAACTGAAAACTACCTAAGTGCTCATAGTCAGGTAAATGGATAAAGAAGATGTGGTATATATACACGATGGAATATTAGCACTAAAAAAGATGAAATCCTGTCGTTTGCAAAAACATGGATGGAACTAGAAGGGATTATGCTAAGTGAAATAAATCAGAGGGAGAAAGACAATTACTACACTTGTATTTGAAATATAAATAAACAAAGCAAAGGAACAGATTAAAAAAAAAAAAAAAAACAGTCCTTGTATATTAACAATAGGATGGAGGTTGCCAGAAGTGAAGTTGGTGGAAGGCAAGATGTGGTGGGGTCCAATGGAAAGTCATGGAGGACTTTTGGTAATTTGGTGGTAGGCAGGGTATATTGTCACATATCTGAGGAATGGAGAAACCGCACATATGGGTTCATATTATCTTGTAAATCAACGTTTCCTAAAGCAATATAAAATTTTTAAATGCCTATCTTTAAAGAAAAAGTAACAAAGCATATAACAAAGCAGTAAGAACTAAGTCTCTAAGAGAAATGGTAGTCATCAGAACCAGACACAGATATGATAGTATGTTAGAACTATATGACTGTGGATTTAAAGTAAGTGTCATCAGTATATTATGGGCTCTAGTTGAAAAAGTAAACCAGACACAGGACTTGGGAAGTAATGTCAACAGAGAAATAAATCTATATGAAACAGTAAAATGGAATACTAGAAATGAAAAATCTAGTAGCAGAGGTTAAAAAAAAAAATATGCCTTAAATTGGCTTATCAATAGATTCGTCAGTCTGAAGTAAGAATTAAGGAACTTGAAAATCTCAAGGAATTTCTCTAATTGGAGCATGCTAACAAAGAAAGAAAGACAAAAATTGAACAAAGAGACCTAGAGACTGGGACAAATCAAATAATCTAACAAATAACTATCGGAATGCCAAAAGAAGAAGAGAGAGCAAACTGGAAAGAAGAAATATTTAAAGAAATAATTGTCAGGAACTTTCCAAGATCAATGACAGACACCAAACTACCTAAGAAGTTCAGGAAGCATGAAGCAAAATAAATACCAAAACAAATAAAAAACACACCTCATAACAGAATAGTCAAATTGCTGGAAACACTTACAGGTTACCTTATGCTCTCTCCCTCCTGTAAGCACACTCTGCCCCCAGCAATGAAAGTGTATCAATGTGTGTGTAATGTTTTGCCCACTGGAGTCCAGTAGAGATTCAGCACTCAAGGTTTTGATTGGAGGCTGGTCTTGTAGGCACCCTCTGCTTCATGTGCACAAAAATTCAAGATCTGCTGAAGGAAAGCAGGCATGCAGCATAAACTACATTGTATGTCCAGTCTAGACACAATGAACTACCCTTCATAGAGAGGGAATGATGGGAATACCTCCAGAATCCAAATTCTCAGATGCTGGGCAAGAGCCCACAGGTTTTAATAAAGATAGCATCCTCAAGCTTGCCATGTTAACTCCATACTGCATGCCATGCACACACCAGCCACAAAACAGTTATTTTAATATTAGACAAAGGAAACTCACAAAGAATGCTATTAGGAATAAATATGGACATGACATAATAATGAAAGTTTCAACTCTCAAGAAACAATTAATTACCTGTGTATGAAAACAACAACAGAACTCTAAAATATATGAAGTAAAAGATTATGTAATTGAAATAGAAATAACTAAATCCACAATTATCACTTACATCCTCAACAGTATCTCTAAATAATTAACAGAATAGGTAGGGAGAAAACCACTAAGTATATAGAAGTCCTGAAACAACAATATAAACTAAAATTTGCCAAATTTACAAATGATTCTTTCTAAATTTACAAGGAACATTCATCAAAGTGCACTTCATTCTTGGACATAAAACAATGTTTAGCAAAAGTAAAGGAAAAGAAAACATACAAAGTAATAGTCTTAGACCATAAAGGAATAAAACTGAAAACCAGTATCAAAAAATATTTGGAAAATATTTACTTATTTGGAAATTAAACAATACACTTCAAAACCCATCAGTCAAAGAGCAAGCATCAAAGAAAAAATTTTTCATAAGTTAAATGATAGAAAATAATTTGCAATATAAAATGAATACAATATTTAAAACAGAAATTTATACCATTACATTCTACATTAGAAAAAAAATCTCAAATCACTGAATTAAAGTTACATCTGAAAAAGAGAAAATTAGGCCCAAACAAGAACAAAGAAAGAAATGATACAGTTATAAATCAATTTGCTGTTAACGCAGAGACAAAGACATTATAAAAGTTTAATTTCAAGAGAGCCTAATAACCAGTTTTTTATGGATTGTTTTTGGTGTATCTGAAGACTTTCTGTCTGACCCAGGGTAAAATAGATCTTATCTTCCCTTTTAGAAGTTTAGTGATTTACACAAAATATTCAAGAAAATATTTGTATATCACATTCCTGGCTTGTTTCCAGATACAGAAAGAATTCTGAAAAAAAAAAAAATCCATATTTTAAAAAATAAAAAGAGAAGATATCTGAACAAACATTTCATCAAGTGGATGTAAATAAGCATAGAAAAACATTCCCAAAATCATTAGTCATTATGGAAATGCAAATCAAAACCACATGAGATGCCATTACACACCAGTTAGAATAGTCAAAATTATAGATTGTTCACCTCATGTGTAGGTGAGGATGTGGAGTCACCATAATTCTTATGTAATAACTAGTTTGTCATCCGATTTTTCAACATTGAAGATAATAGATTAGTATTTTTAACTATTTCTTTTAAAGTTGAAACAACTTGAGATTCACGTAAGAGTTAGAAAGATAGTAATTTCCCTGTTCCCTTTACCCAGTTTTCCTCAGTGGTAACATATATAAGCATAGTAAAATTAATAAAACTAATGAATTGACAATGGCACAATACTATCAAGTAAACTATTGACAATATTCATCTATCACCATTTTCTTTACTAATGTCCATTTTTTGTTCTGGCCCAATCCAAGATCCCACATTGCATTTAGATATCCTGCCTCCAGAATGTCCTTCAATCCATGACAGTCCCTCAGTCTTCCATTGAATTACATAACCTAGACACATTTGAAGAATACTAGCCAGGCATTTTGTAGAATGTCCCCAAAGTCAGTTTTTCTGAAGTTTTCTAATGATTAAATTTTGGGAAGACTATCACAGAGGTGATACGCTTTTCAGAGTGTACCATATCAGGATTAATTGCTGTTGATATAACACTTGGTTAAGTTTTCTCCACCATAAAGATATGATTTCCCTTTAGTAATTAGTAAGATTTGGAATTTTCCCTTATCTCTCCATCTTGCCTCCAGATGAGTTATTTATATCTGAAATCTTTATTTTTATTCTAGGAAATTTGTATCCATTATTTCTCCCATTTTTTTTAAGCTTGTATTTCTTATACTCTTTGATCTCCTCTCCTGGAGTTTGTATTTCCTCTATAGAATTTCACTCTTCTGCTTCTTATATTTTCTATTTCTTTAGCCATTCTATTTTATTTTCTTTTTCAAAAATATCCCAAATTTGGTATTCTGAATCACTAATTCATCCCTAAGCTAGCTTTATTTTTTTAAATAATCTATCATTATTCATTTATTACATTTCAAATCAAAATTTTTACTTTGTTCATTTTGTTTCTCCACTTTTTATATTTCTTTGTCAATTTTTATATATTAAGGCTCACTTTCAAATCTTGGTCTATACATTTAAATACTTCTGCTTCTTATGGAATCTGTAATGCACTATGCCTTATTTCTTATTGAAATAACTGAACTTGTCAGATGTCTCATGGGCCCTTTTCGCTAGGTGTATCAGTTTCTCTGTCAGCAGTGAGAGTGGGAAGCCAGACTCCCTGTCAGTATTAAGCCTAATTTGCTTAGATGAAGGAGCCTTACACTGAAGAGCTATAAGGACCAGTAAATTAGCCAGTCACTGTCTGCTCCTCCAAACAGCCTCCTAGTTCAAAAATTCTACATTTTGTCCATTTACAGAGGAAAAAAAACAGTCAAAGGAGACACTCCTGAGTTAACAATTCATCTTGGGGTGAAAAAGGGAGTAAAGAGAGTTGATGGGAAGAGGTAAAAAGCAACAGTCCATAATAGGTGACTTCCCACATGCGTTTGTCAGCTTCTAACAGTATAGGGCCTTTGTGCTGTTCTCACTAATTCTTGAGAACACCAGGATGATATCTTGAGTTGCCCTGGGTATGGGACAGGCTCTCTGTGGTTGTTGTTTTATATTTGATGTGTACACTGTAACTTACATACCATAAAATTCATTCTTTTAAATCATGCAATTCACTGGTTTTTAGTATATTCACAAAGCAGTTGCCTCCATTACCACTAAGTCCAGAAACTGTCCATCACCCCAAGAGGAAACTCCATACCCATTAGCACTCAACACCCCATTGCCTCCCCTCTCCAGCACTTGCTAATCATTGATCTACTTTCTGTCACTATAAGTTCGCATGTTGTATTTCATTCATATGAGTGGAATGATACAATATGTGACTTTTGTGTCTGGCTTCTTTCACTTAACATATTTTCAAGGCTCTTCCATGATGTGTTATGAGTCAGTATTTCATTTTATGAGTGTATAATATTCCTTTGATGGACATTTGGATTCTTTCTTTTTAAAAATTATTATAAATAATCCAGGTAGAACATTTCCATACAACTGTTGTGTGGACTTGTGTTCTCTTGGTTATATGCCTAAGGATGGAGTTGTTGGGTCTTATGGCAACTACGTTTATAATGGCTCTTTCCTTTCCATCATTTTGCTGACTGTCACCCCACAAGTCAAATCCATCTCTATCTCCCACTTGCAAGTTCAAAAATCCTCTATAACCCTGTGAATTTTCTGTTTTCTCTTTAAGTTCTTGTTTTCACTCTAGCCAGTTTCTTGACTGCAACGTCACTAAAATTTGGGGTCACATAATTCTTTGTTGTAGGGTTCTGTCCTGTGAGTGTAGGGTCCCTACAGCACACTTGCTGTAGCCATTACACACCAGCTGAGACAAGCAAAAATGTCTCCAGATATTGCCAAAGGTCCCCTTATGAGGAGTCACCCCTGATTGAGAACCAGTGCTCTTGGAACCTCCAGGACATGAGCCTACACTCATGCTAGTTTGGTGTCTTGATAGAAATCATTACACAGCAGTCTCTTCTCTGTAATGTGCTGATACATATTCCCTCCTCTCTTTCCTCTTTACCACAAAGTAGGGAGTTTAAAAAAGAAATCAAGCCTTATATAAAACCCACAGTGGTGCCAGGACAACCAAGGGGAGAGAGGATAGGGAGATAACATAAAGCTTGTAGGACACACAGCCCTGCCAGGGCAGGGTTCCTCTGCCTGCTGATGGCACCGGGTCTGCAGTCCCTGCCAATCAGACTTCCCTGTCCCCCAAGATCTGGTGAAGTCACAGGAACCAAAAAATCCATGCTGGACAACACGTGGCATCAGCTGATGACTGTCTTATCTGGGCAATGCTCAGGCTTCAGCTCCTCTGCATTTAATTGGTATTAAAGATTAAAAAGCAAATTACCAAAGCAATCACACAGAATCCACTTGTCTATATCTCGCTACAGCTCCCAAGCAGTGTGATATTTACTGTCAGCCGGTATTTAATTACTCTGCCAGATTTGGAGACCGTAATTGACAGAATGCTGAAGACTAATTCTTTAAAAGGACGCTTTCCCCACACAAGAAACTTGAGCTCAGAGGTGACACCATCTCCCTGTTCCAAGGATCAGGGAGACAGACATCAGAACAGATTGATTCCTTCCTTCTCCCTCACTCCTCCCTACTCTTCTCTAGTTGATTTAGGTCCTCATGCCTGCTGGAGGTGGTGAGGGAAAGCAAAGAAGACATGGAGACATGAAACATTTCCCCTTTCTAGTTGCCAAATCCAACCTCGTCCCAATTCTACAGAAAACAACCCTCTCCTGGAGAGGGACCTGCCCTCTGACAGAACTATGCAGCCAACAGAACCACATTTCTGCCAGGTACAAAAGAAGAAACCTGGTAGAAGCAGTTTGCAGAGCACTGGCATACCGCTGACTATTTAATTACATATTTTTGAAATGGCACCACGCAGGGTGAAAATCTCCACCTCACCCTTTCAGTGTATGTCTCATGTTATTGTTTTAACTTCCTAATCCTGCATGAATGACATCAGATACCGTTTAATAATTTAGACCTTTAGAGCGAGATTGGGCTCAACAGTATAAAATACAGAAAAGATGGCAATGGTGTTTTAAGGCAATATGGAAAAGGTAACAGATTGCTTCTATCTCTTTCTAATCTCTTAAGGTCACTGTCCAGCACAACTCTGTGCTGATTTGAACATACAGAGATCTTAATACAAGTTTTCAAAATGGAGAAATGAAATGTTCCTGAATATGCCTGATTTCAACGGAGTGATTCATCAAGGACAAGAGAAAATCAGCAAAGAAAAACCTAACTTTGGAGAAATTGTTTACTTGGAATCTCTCCACCAAGACTTGTTCTGGTCTCTGCTCTCACTTAAGTTCTGGTATTGAAAACCCTACAGGACCTCACACTCCAGGCCTGGATGAAAAGGCAGACTTAAGAATTCGATCAACTAGTTTTGCATACACATCCACCTGGTTTTCTGTTGAAAGGGAAGCAGACTGGGGCTATTTTGGATGTCCCATTTAAAGCCTCCAAGCTGGCCTGCGCAGAGCCATGTGCTGTCTGGCTGAAACTGCACACAGCTGTGGGTGCACCAGGCAGGAGCAAAGCAGACGTTCTGATGCTGCCCAAGTTGGATGGAGTAGGTGCCAGACTGGCTCCAGCAGCTCTGACTGCAGGCTTGCCCAGTCCGTCCCCTGCCCTGATTTTCTAGCACCCCTTCCCCAAAACTTCCATGGACATGACCTCCCTAAGACCAAAGAGTCCTAAGGGAGTTTGTATCTGACTCATTGCCTATTTTAAGAAATTAACAAGTGAGGAAATAAGGTCTGTTTTTGTAGAAGCTATCTTACTACACTGCATCCACACAAAGGCTATGGCCCTTTTCATTTCCAATGCATTCTGTTCACCCTCACACATCTTAGCTGCAGGCAGAAAAGCGTTCAGCCCCTTTTCCAACTCACATGTTGTTGGCAGGATGTGTTCATTCTTGGTCCCAAGCTCCTCACTGGCAAACTGAAGGCCTGGTGACTTTCAGATCTCAACCAAAATATGCACTTAAAATTAATATATTATACATATTTATATATGTGTCAATGCAGATATAATATGTGTATATAATGTATACATAGTATAATTCATTTTTAAATCATGTATAAACTAGAATTTTCATTTAGAAAATTAAAGCAAATATATCCATTGTCCCAATCACTATAACATTTGGATGCATTTCTTCCACTGTTTTTTAAAATAAAAAAATTTTTCTCACTATTCTTTTTTGTACCTTATATTTTTACTTAAATTTTTGCAAGCATTTTTTCCATTTAAAAGTTTCAAAAGCTCGCTTTTGAATTGAAACAGAACACTCCTACTGTATAGCGTCTCCCTCATTTATTTAATCATTCTCGTATTGTTGGACATTTAGATGGTTCCCTTTTTTTCATTATAATGACTAACCCGGAATGAACATCTCTGAACATAAATATTTGACTCTATCATTGATTACAGTCTCGGTTTCAAAGAGTGGGATTATGGAGTCAGGGATATGAACATGTTAAAGCTCTTAAAATAAATCACCAAATTTACATGCAAAAAGGTTGCTTCAATTTATAGCCTCACCAACATGTATTGTCTTCATTGTTAAAAATATTTAATAAACTCATAGTCCCCAGATTGTATCTAAGCAAATTTACTGACCTACTTCTTTGTAATTTTTTCCACCATCCCAATGCTAAGAAAGTCCATTCTTATTCAGAAAGCAGAAAAATTGCCTGCTAGCCATTTCTATTGTTTCAAGGATTTAGTCTCTCAAATCGAGCTCTATAGTCTATGTGATAGTAGTGAGAGTGGAAGGAGAGGCTCTGTTTTGAAGGGTGGAATTTCCTTTCTCCATCTTTTGTGCTTCCATGTGACTGACCCGTGTCCTCTCTGTTCTGCCTTCCACTGAGAACTCTCATTTGATCTGCAGTAATTCCCTGGAGTTCTCCAAGAGGGACCCCTATGCGAAACCCAAAGTGTTTAGTTCTGCAAGTCCACCCAGCACAGGTGCAAAGTGGTAGCAAGTCTTGTTTTCTGAAAACTCAGTTCACCCAGTCTCTATGAGTGGCTGGTGTCATATTCTGGATATATTGATCTCCATCTCTGTATGTCCATCTCTCAACTCATTTTAAATGTGATCAGTGTAAGAGGAAGATATGCATCACACCCTCTAAAGTCCCCAAAATGTTAATGGATTGTTTTAAATAACTATGCAATATTTCTAACTGAATAACACTTTTCTAGAGTCTGCCTTCATTTTATATTTTTGAATATGTATATACTTAAGTCTAGGCTATTCTGTGTTCTTTTATGACACTGATTTATTCTGTTCTATAGGATTGATGTCATATAATATGATGTTCATAATTTCCTATTTATGAACCTGATTCATAAATCAGAATGAGATTTTAATTTTTTTATTATTTACACTCTGAAAGATGCAAGGCTAATATTTTTCATTTGAATTGCCATAGAGAAGCCCTGAGGTCAGTGATTCCCAAACTTTTCTGCACGTTCGAGTCATCTGGGGAGCCTGCAAAACATCATGGTCCGCGGGCTGTGCTCTGTGCCACCAATGCAATCAGAATGTCTAGGGATGGAAATGTGCATTCACATTGTTTTATATATCTATGTGATTCCAATGTGCAGAACAACTATCTCAGGAGGAGACAATGGTTGGAGTCAGGAGACTAGGTACTAATGATCTTAGTGCAAATTCCTTGGTTGCCCCCTTGGTCCTTAGGTGCACAACATGGTATATTAACACTTGATCATTGCCTCCACACTGGAAACATTGTTCATCAGTAAAATAATGGCCTTTCATTAGTTTGCCTCACCCAAAAGAAATGCACTGAGTAACTTTAGTTATAAACTTTACCTAACAGGACAAAGTATGTCCACACAGGCCTAGTCCTTTTACCTGGGGATTATATGCAAGATTACACAACAGAAATATAAACCAATCATAAATATAGACCAAAAACACAAAAGCATGATGCTTAAATCCATAAATTAATAATAAATCACTAAATAATTACAATGTGTATTCATTTTATCAATTCAAACTATAATGACAAGTTTGAAAGGAAATTCATTTTGGTTTCTAACATTTGCAGAGCCTTCAACTTCGTCCAAACTACAAGGGAAAAAAACCTAGAATCTATATAGCATATTTCTTCTAAGGAATCACTTTCTCCACCCCCAGCCCCAAATGTGCATCTGCCGTTTTAGCTTTCTGTGCCTCTATCATTACATCTCTGTGGGCCAGAACCCCCGCATCTTCCTCAGCTCTGGAGTCGGACAGCATCTGCTGTGACAGAACTTGGACATGGCACCTTACACCCTCGGAGCTCCCTTAACCCTCCCAAGCTCCAGTACCCAAAGAAGGACCCCCCGCCTGTTATTTTTCTTTGAATCCTGCAGAGACTGGGCTCCACGCTGGTTGCCACTCACAATTACCTCATTATTGTTCTGTGCTTCTGCCTCTGCCCTTACATCACCGCAGAACCCTTACATTCTACCCATTGTTCAGCTTTGGACTTGAGCTTTCCTTCCCTAATCTCCCAGCCCTTCCATCTTGTTCCCCATTCCCAAGGCCCAGTTTTCTCTCCACTCCACTTGCATGCCGTTGAGCAGAGGGACAGCTGAGCCCAACCCTACAGCTAGTCCTGTGACTTTGCCCAACAACCTCACACCCTCAGGATCCCATGCCACTCCCCACTCCCACTTTCCCAAGATTCCTGGGTAGCATGTGTGGACACTGCCTACAACTCCATCCTCAAGCTTTTAAGTTGTATGAAGTCTCTCCTTTTCAGTTGGTCTGTTATGGGTTGAACTGTGTTCCCCTAAAGAGAAATGTTGAAATCCTAACTCCTAGTACCTCAGAATGAGACCCTATTGAGAGATGGGGGTGCTTACCAAGGTCATCAAATTAAAGTGAGGTCATTAGGATGCAATTTAATGCAGCGTGACTAGTGACTGTGTAAAAAGGGGAAATTGGGACCCAGAGACACAAGCAGAAGAATGCCCCATAAGGACAGAGTTCTGCTACTACCAAAGAAAACCCACTAGAACCTGCAGAGGAGCCTGGGGCAGACCATTCTGTGGGCTTGCAGAGGGCTTCCAACCTCCAGAACGGAGAGACAGTAAATCTCTCTTGTTCTAGCCTCCTGTTTGTGGTACTTTGGTTCAGCAGCCGTCCTCAGCCAGCATGGAAGAATGACAAGAGAAAATGCCACCCTCTTCTCCTGCTTATTGTGAGAAAGCAGCATGAAGCCCACTGTCACCAGTTAAGACTGGTCACAACATGAATACACTAGGAAAGGCAATGCACGGATACACATATCCCAGAGATCTCAGCAGCAGGCCCACCGCCTAACTTCCTGCACCTGAGCCCGTCCCTGTCTCGGAAGTTCCTACCCACAACAGCATTCTTGGTGCTCAGTTTGAATTGTGGTTTCATCAGCAGTCACGATATCCCCATTTTTAGAGAGAAGGTTTAGAGGTGAAATATCCTGCCCAAGAGCCCACAACTAACTGATGACAGAGATGGGATCAGAGCCTAAATATCCAACTCCAAATTCAAGGCTCTTATACACAAGGCAATACTGACTCTTATTATTAAAAGTCATATTTTGGCATCCTAAGCTGCTCAAGCATTAGACCTCTATTCCCTCCCCTCACCAAACCCTCTTATTTTAGTCCATCCATAACCTGATCCTGATGCAAACATGCATTCTCCTTCTTAACCCTTGACTTCCTTTACATGTACTTCCCTGGCCTCCGAATTCCACTCCCCTCTGGCCACTCTAGATCACTGGCACCTCCAAGCAGTCATCTTGTCTCCACAAGTCCCCACCCGGCTGAGCCATTTCTCCCACCCCTGCCTACTGTAACCCTGGAAAGGAGGGATGAGAGGCTTCATTCGCATGCCCACTGCATTATGTTTCAGAGTGTAGCGCATCTTGCTTGTTTGCTCCCAAACTAGATTGTCATCACCTTGAGTCCAAGGGCCATGCTGTCTTTGAATCTTTTAATCCTGATCTGGATTTCAGGTCACTTGAAATTCAAGACAATATCTCATCACTCTGCCACGTCTTATTTTCCCCTTCATTCTGCAAACATTGGAGGTCCTACTGTGTGTGAGGCACTGTGTTCAACAGGATAACCATATAGAAGAGAGGAAAATACAGGCCAATAAAGGAAACATGAAATTGGACATGGGAGTAAAGACCAGGTGGTTTATAAGCCATGTTGATTACCTAGCACAACCCATGTATTGAATCTTTTCATATGATAACTGTTACCGCTTCACTTAAACACACATGTATAGAGTTTAGTTTCAACACCAGAAAAAGAATTAGCAGTGGCCATTGATTAAACAAATCAATGGCAGATGCTAACTTCAAGTTCTGTCTCTTTCCCATGGTCCTTTCTCTGAGTCTGTTGGTATTGCTGATCTGAGGAAGATAAAATCTGACTCTGCAAAAGCTGTTTCCTATCACCTTGCTGGATTTGGCCAGGTCCTGCTGGGCTGTAGGGCACTGGGCTGCAAGAATGTTTTGAAAGTGAATCTTTTGATGTTTTCAAAGGTCTGAGCACAAATCTCCCCTTTTAGAGTGTCACTCGGCTGTAGGTAGGAGAACGTTTCAGCTGCAGGGAGAGCCAATTAGAGCCAATTATAACCCCTGACACAGACATTCCTTGTAGAAGTTGCCTGCTTCTTGCAAAAATGTGTGCACATGTGCCTAACTGCACAGAGGAAAGTGCTGGTTGCAGAAACCACTGGTGACTTGGCTATTACCTACCTGCTCGTATTACAATTATCTGGGCAGATTTTAATCACTGATATCAAGACCCAAAGCCCAGAAAATCCACTTCAGTTAATGAATTGGAGGTCCAAGCATCAGTATTTTTAAAATATCTCCAGGGTTGAAAAACTCGATGCATCTACATTCACCCAAAGAGACAGCTGGGCTGCTCTGAAAACCCTCTCCCATTGTAGACACAGGCTTCTGGGTTAATTGGCACCTGCTATTAACTTTAAATCCTTATTTCATATATACCTTTTTTTAGTTTTCACATTTATTAACTCTTATATTTTCCTAATATATTATTATTCCCATTAGCTTTTATTCTTTTAATCAAACATTTTTCAGATATCTTAAACAAAGGAAGTGACAAAGTTTTTTCAAAACTTTTTTCCAAGATAGTTTTAAACTATTTTTATTCAATTTACAGAAAACGAGCCCATTTAGAAGTAAATTAAGATCTTTTGTAATTTTAAGCACATGTTTGCTGTAAGTATGCATATTTTCTTATTTTTATCTGCAAATATATCCTTACTTCTCATATATACACACACACACATATACACACCTCCCTTAGCACAGTCTTGTACTAAGCAGATATTCAACAGAAAGTAATTTTTGAAGGAAGAAATAAATGAAAACATGTGAATGGATGTACAGAAGTTGAAACTAAAATAAAAATCATATCCACATATAGAGAGAGATGACTATATAGCACAGATGTAAATACAACCTTATTTCCAATTGGCATATGATAAGAGGACATCTGTTATAAATTTCAAACTATTTAATGATGTATGTAAATAACTGATGTATCCATGTAACAGAATGAGTTTTAATTTTCTAAATGTTAGTGTTCCACATCTATGCCTCTAATAATAAATTAACAGAACTTCATGATCTCATTATTAAGTGAGTATTTCAAGATGAAGCTTAAAATGTAAAGGGGGTTTAGTAGACTCTGTAACGAGAATGGAAAAATAATAGAGTAAACTTCAGAACAAGGTGAGTTCCAGATTATGACAAAAATGTCAAATGACATGAGAGACAATTGAAATTAATAATTTTCAGAGGTTTTTAGCAGCAAAATGCTTTCTTTAAACAAAACTTTATGCAGGAAGCCACATTTACATCACTAGAGCTGCTACCCTGTCTGAGGTGGGGCTAGACCCAAGCAAGTCCAGGGCAGGAACCCCAACTGCCTCCAGACCAGAGCAGCCCAGGTGGAAACTGCCCATCTCATCTAGTGACTTAGTCCAGGGTGGTAGGGGCAGGGGGGCTTTGGAAAATACCAACTCTAGACCTCCACCCCAAAGATTCTGATTTAGTTGAAGTGAAGTGGAGCCCGTGATTCTCTATGCAGCCAGGGTGAGGCCCATAGATGGAGTACAACTCCAACATGTGAGCAAAGCCAAAGCCCAATGAGGTCTGAGCATGTGGCCATGACACACAGCCAGGCAAGGTGGCACCAAGACTGGAACCCATGCCCCTAATTCTAATCCAGTGATGGCATGTGCTCCCTGGAAACCACCCAAAAGTGCTCTCTGAGTGGGCTGATAAGATACCCTCAGAAAAGACTCTGAACGCAGCAGAGGAGTTAATAGTGTGACTTCCCAGCTAGAGATATCATCTACTCTTGATATAGTCATGAGCAGTGCAATCAATCTTTTTAAGTTCTGATTAGAAAAGGAGGTTGAGGGAGGGGTATTCGGTAGGCACAGCTTTAATGAGGTTGTCTCTCAGGAAAAAGGAAAAAGAGGACACAGGATTGGCATGGTCAGGAACTTTCATAATAATAACAGCTAGGATTTATCACCTTGCACCTAGTCTCTCCCTAATCTTTACAGCCAGCCGGTGAGGTTGATGACCACTTACATAAGGAACTGAAACTCATAGTTCTTAAAGAGTTTTAATGAAAGGGCCAAAGTCGCAGAGCTTTAATAGCTGAGCTCAGAGTTAGACATGAGTCTGTCTAATTCCAGTGTCTGAGTTTAACTAGAATATAAATGGAAAACACAAAACTACTCAATCACCTGAATTTTAGGGGCCTTGAACTCAATATCTTAAGAGGACACTCCCAACTCCCCTTCAAAAAAATTCAGTCTGGAGCCAAGTTGCATACATATTGACATTCAGAATTCCCATCTCCTAACAAGAAACCCCTCAAGTCCTGCTGAACAAAGTATTGCAATAAATGAACCACATTAGCTCCCTTTGTTTTGTGTATTTATTTCTTTATTATTTGCTCTCGTTATCTGGAAATCTATATTTTAACCTTAATTGTCTCCCTGTGGTAATGATTAAGGCATGACTCCGAGATTTGCATTGCAAACACCATGAGGCCTTCACCACAAGCAGATGAATTCTGAACTTGGAGCCTAACAGCATTTATTGCCTCATTTTCATGTCTTCCCAACTTCATTTTGGGCCAAATTTGTTAATATTTTTTTCAAGATCCAAAAGGATGAGAGGGGGTGGAATTTAGTATCATTATTTCAGGCCCATGTTGACTCTACCCAGTAGATCAAAATTGGACTTTTTATTTCTGAAACCATATCTTTGAATAAAAAGTCCATGGATCAGTGCCTATGTACATTTTACTAATGAATATTTATAGGACCGCCCACAGGGTGTACAATCTCATACAGTTACTCTATTTAGATCATGGTTATTTGGGAAAACCAGAAAGGGTCTTAGAAAAAAGTAAGCTATATGAGGGATGTTTTTTTATCTCTCCCAAGGGGAGGTGAGATGACTTCAGTGGATAGCTACACATTTTTGGCTTTGTTATCTTAAAAGTTTTATTTATTTTGGAAACAGTTACAACCTAGCCAGGTAAATATATCCCAATAAATCCCATTTAAATTTTTCCCTCACTGGGACAGTCTCATAAAAGACAACAAAAGCCTGCAGCAAATTCAATGTGGGAATAAGATTGTCAATACAGTGTGTGTATTTGAAAATAAAATGGCACAATCAGGTACAAAGAGGAGTCTGCCTTCAAGCTAATAAAAATCAATCTAGAAGAAAGTAAACTGCATCGTGGTGTCTAAGTAATCTTATCTTTTAATAACAATAAAACCTTTTACTTTATAGAGCTCTTTGTTTAGAGCCTCTTAGAGTGTGCCAACTAAGAATTGGAATGGGGTTGGCAGAGTACCTAGAAACTAAGTTCTGCCCAAAGTCTTCACCTCTATCAGTCCAAGTGGTCTCTGCTTCGAATCTAGTCCCCCATCATTGCCATTCCTCAACTTGACAGTAATGTTGACAAGCAAGTATCGTTCCACCTACGAAGTCAACTATGATTCAGAGGACATAGACATTTTGTAGAAAAATGTTTGCATTAGGTTAGTGGTCTGGTACAAATAATGAAATGCATTTAATAAGTGATGGCTAATATGTCTGAAAAGTTGATGCTAGATACGCAAGTGAAAATTATTGAGCTACCACATTTTCATGTCTGTGAAAAGTTGCTGATTTTTCAAGACACGCCATCTATGTAATAGCTTTACAGAGGAAAAGAGGAACTACTACCACATTAAATGCACATATCGGTTATAAGAAACATTGACTATAGAAATGTTAAACTGTGAGGAAATGTGACTTAGAAAATACTGCAAATTTAAATTTGTATTTAGCTTGAAGAGCAATTTTATATTTATTATCTAATTTAGTTTTGTCATAATTTCCTAAGATGATTCTGATTATAATTCCCATTTCACAAATAAAAGAACCAACCATCTAAGACATTAATTTTTTAGTATCACATGGCTCATAAACCAGTACTCTTTGATTCAAAATTCCATATTCTTTCCACCATCCCCATATTCTCTTTCTATCTTAGAATCTTCTATCTTAGAATCTAGCAGAATCTTTTTATCTAAAATATTTTTCATGAACTGCCAGAACGTCCAACACTATATTAAATAGTAGTGGTGAGAGTGGACATCCTTGCCTTTTTCCTGATCTTAGATGGAAACTTCACTGAGAGGATGTTGGCTGTGAGTTTGTCATATACAGACTTTATTATATTGAAGTACATTCCATCTAGACCCATTTTGAAGAGTTTTAATATAAAGGGTGTTGAATCTTTTTGAATATTTTTTTGTGTCTATTGAAATAATCTTGTAGTTTTAGTCATTTTTGTTAATGTATATATCACATTTATTGATTTGTGTGTTGAACCATCCTTGTATCCCCGGAATAAATCCTACTTGATTATAGCACATGATGTGTTTAATTTAATAAGTTGCTGAATTCTGTGTAATAGTATTTTGATTAGGATTTTTGCATCAATATTTATCAAATATGCATCTTTTTTGGGTGCTGTCTTTATCTGGTCCTGAAATCAGACTCTATGCTGGCATCATAAAAAGTGTTTGGAAGTTTGCCATCCTCAATTTTTTGGAACAGTTTAAGAAGGATTGGTATTAATTATTCTTTGAACAATTAGTAGAATTCACTAGTGAAACCAACTGATTCAGGGCTTTTGGTTTTGAGGAGATTTTTAATTACTAAAAAATATATAAAATATATCCATATTGGAAAGGAAGGAGTGAAACTATCAGTATTTGCTGATGACATGATAATACATAGAGAAAACCCCAAAGACTCAAGTAAGAAGCAGCTAGAAATAATAAACAAATGCAGTCTACAAAATTAATATTCAAAAATCTGTTTCAGTTCTATATTCAGGAAACAAAATTACAGAAAGAGAACTCAGGGAAATAATCTAATTTACAATTGCATCATAAAGAGTGAAATACCTTGGAATAAACTTAGTCAAAGAAGCAAAAGATCTGTACTCTGAAAATGATAAGATAATGACCATATGCCTAAAATAATATGAAAATTTAACATTATCCCCATCAAAATCCCGAAGACATTCCTCACTGAAATAGAATAAAAATTTGTGGAATTTACGTGGAATTACCAGAGATGCAGGTTAGCAAGAATAATCCTCCAGAAAAAGAAAAAAAATAGAAATATCATACTCTCTGAATTCAAACTCTACTACAAACTAATAATAAAGTCAGTATGGTATTATAATAAAAACAGATGTACAGATCAATGGAACAGATTGAGAGCCCAGAAATAAACCCACAATTATATGGGTAATTAATTTTGACAAAGGAGTCACTGACATTTGTCTAAAGAAGACATACAAATGGTCTACAAACGCATTAACACCATATACAAAAATTAATTCAAAGTGGATTAAAGACTTAGCTATAAAGTCAGAAACCATAAAATACATAGAAGTTAATACAGGCAAAACACTACTGGACATTGACCTGGAGATGTCTTTGGAAACTTGACTCCAATAGCAAGGGAAATAAAACGAAAAATAAACAAATGGAGTGACATCAAACTTAAAAGATTCTGCACAGTCAAAGAAACTCTCATGGAAATGAAAAGACATTCGACTGAATGGGAGAACACATTTGCATAGCATACATCTGACAAGGGGTTAACATTCAAAATAAGGAACTCATAAAACTTAACAACAAAATAACTAATAATCCTATTTAAATGGGCAGAATGATCTTAATAGACATTCCTTTAAATGATCTATAAGCAAATAAAAATATTTTCTACCTACCATTAGGGAAATGAAAGTCAAAACAGAAATGACTCTTCACACCTGTGAGAATGGCTATTACCCAAAAGAATGGAAGCAAGTTCCTGATAGGATATGAAAAAAAGGAAACTCTTATACACTAGTAGTGGGAGAGTTAAATGGGACCACCATTATGGAAAGCAGTATGGAGATTCCTTAAAAAATGAAAATGGAAACCCCATATGATCCAGTTATTCTTCGACTGGGTATTTATCCTAAAAACACTTATTCACAGAGATATATGCATGCCCATGTTCATTGCGGCATTATTTAAAATAGCTAGAAGCTGGAAACCACCCAGTACCCACTGACAGACAAGTGGATAAAGATGATGGATAGCCAAAGCAAAGGAACAGATGAAACAGAACTAACTCTTGGACACTTGCAATAGAACTCGTGTTACCAAAAGGGAATGGGAGCGGGGGGCGGTGGGGTCAGGGGTGGTAGGCAAGTAGTAACAGAGCCAACTGGACACTGGTGAAGAACACTTGGTGATTTGGTGGTGGGCAGGGTATGCTGACATGTATCTGAGGAATGGGGAATCTATCCATATGAGTTTATTTTAGTATACAGAATAAGTTACTATAATAAAAAAATGAATTAAATCAAACAACAATACACTTTCATCTTTTAAAATAGTTAATTAATGGGTACAGGAGAAGATGAGGAGGTCAGGGGGCAAAGGGGTTAGGGGATTAATGTATAGAGAAGGAAAAAATTAAACAGTGGTGAACTTAGCATATTATACACAGATGTAGGCCTAATATTATACAATACAACATTCCCTCAATAAATCAATTTAAAAAAATTTATTTTCTAAAACTGAAAAAAAATTTTACTGACCACTATTAAGAAAAGATATATTTTCAAAGACTGCTATGGTAGATTCTTCATAGCTGCTCTTGAAATTACTTCACACTTAGCTAAGATCATTTACATGCCAGTCTGTAAATCAAGTTCTATGATCATTGTGGGTTATTGGATAAATATAGTTGCCCCCAAAGGATGCAATCTCCCGAAAGGAGATTTGGACCACTGACAGAAAGCTGGGATAGACACCAGAGCGGCTAGTTTGCTGCTGCTATTCACTTCACCATTCATCTTTGGACAAAGGAAACCAGCATCAGTGGGTGAAAACTTCTAATTGCCTACATTAATTATCCTTAGACTGTTGTGAATATTAATTCATTTCTAAATCCTGGCCTCATAAGCATACAGTGCCCATCAAGCTTTCCTTAGCTGGCTGTATAATCAACTATCCCTGTAGCATCTTAGTGACCAGAGTAGGGATGCATGGATATGACTGGAAAATCTCCTGGAAGTTCATCAAATCTAGAATCGGACCTGTATTTGCCTAGTAAGACAGTTTTGTGGAGACAGCACCCAGGACTTAGATGTAAGAGGATAGCACATGAAGGACTTGGGGATAGTACCATGACCTCCAGCAGAGTGCTTGCTGGCCAGTGTGGTAGCTGCAGTGTGAGCGAGCAGAGGAAAGGGAGCAGCCTTTGTCAATGCACAACATGCCAAAACTTGAGAGAGAACAGATCACAGAGGAAAGGAGAATGTGTTCATCACTCAGACCTACAGTCAGAGCCATCAACACTGCTTCACTGATCAATGTTTGTAATTCATCCCCCATCCCACCACAGGAATACTGTTCTGGAGTCTATAGAAATAATGACAGATTTATATTTTTGTCTCAATAAACTCCAAGTGATTAGAACTATTTGCTTATGTTTATTAGTGAAAGATTCCCTCAAAACTATAAGTTGCATGTATGTAAGAGCTGGAATATGCTATAGGCATTCTGGGGCCGGCTTTGTGCTTTGGGCCCAATTCTCTTACTGACTCACTTCTTGCCACTTATGACTGGTCAAGTGGTAGAGCAAAGGTAGAGAGAATGAAGATAGAAAGAGAACCTGTAGCTAAATTTAGAACCACATGGAGATTCCAAAGGTGACTTTCCCAATGTAATAACCAGATGCTGCTAGTTCCTTTGGGTGTCCTCAAGAGAGAACACAGAAAATGAAGAATCTTTGTGAATGCAAGAGAAAGCTTGCACTTATATTTTAAAAGATGCCCTAAATGGCCACCTTCAGAGCAAAGCAATAACAGTAGCCCTGATTTTATTGTCCACGTGTGGATGAAGTTTCGCTGGCGGGACAGTGAAAATCCACACTGATGTAACACTTCACTGACTTGAATGGGTGAATGGTCACAGTCATCATCCTGTTTTGTTAATAGTCACCGTTTAGAAACAAGGGGGCAAAGTACCCAACACTTTACAGTTTGCAAAACCCACTGAAGTTAAGAGATATCAAAGAGTAGACCCATGTACCCACAAATTTAGTGCAACAGAGTCTGGAATTGTATCCTCAGCCCGTACGGTCACTTCGGTGCCATCTCCATTCAGCCACATGTCTGATAATTGTTGCTTGGCTTCTAATACCTTTGAGTAAATAATAAAAAGCGCATTGTATTTTTAATGCCCTAAACTGCATAGAAAATCGAAGCTATTACTTTAAGAGAACCCCTGCCCCACCCTTCCCAAAGCCATCTAGAGTGGGGCTCGCCATCTGAGTCCTCCTCAGTCCTGCCCAGAGGTTCAGGGATGCACACCCATGACCTCAGCAGCCCCTATTGCCTTAGGAGACTTAGAAGACTTGGATTTTAGTCTCCCCACTCCCAAAGAGGGAACAGATGTCCTCCAGGCAATTTGTCTCCAAGGGACCTCAGAAAGTAACAGCTGCTACAGGCCTTGCCTTCCAGGCACTTCTGAAGATGAGGGAATTTCCTTCCTTCCTCCCACCCTCCCAGTCTCCACCCACAGAGTGAGCCTGCCTGGTCTCCTCCACCACAGAGCATGAGGACAGATCTGATATACATAAATCAACATATTACTCATTTTCTAGCACTGCCTTTGACAGCTGTTACATGAGCACATTGTTAGAAACTGTCAAGCAGTGATACACAGCGCCTTTTACAACATATGTTGACTTTTATCTAATGTAGCTCCATAATTAGCCCCAGGGAAAGCGAATCCCGGCATCCACCTGGCTGGGTGATCTCAGTTAACCTTTGCTTTCTTCTGAGGAAAGTTAGCAGAATGGGGGTGGAGACCTAGCAGCTAGGCCCCCAGATCTGAGAGAGCTGGTCCGTGTGTGAACTGGGTAGAGTAAAACGCACTTCTTACACCTCCCAGCCTCAGCTCCCTCTCCACGGAAAATGCGTGGGCATTCAGAGGCCTGGTCTAAAGGGCTGCTCAAGTTGCTCAGCGCCCCAGGCCTGGACGAGTCTTGGAATCATTACTGGAAAACTCCCCGTGGAACCTGGGCGATTCAGCATTAAAAAAAATGTGAAAGAAATAGCTAAGTATCACTTCAAATACTCTGCTTGAAGCTCTTCTGTGTTTCTCTTTCAGAAAAAAGATAAAACTTGGAAACCGCACATGGCAATAAAAGCACTGAACTTCAGAGTTCAGCAGGTCACTCAGCCAGGTCACTTAGCAAAGTAGCAAACAGACAGAATATGGACTTAAAGAGTTGGAAGATATGGACTCAAATTATGGCTCCTGCATTTACCAACAGAGGATACATGGGAAACCTTGTTATTTGTCAGGGTCTCCATTTCTTCATCCTCAGTGCAAACGAGAGCAGCAAGTTCTAAGTCGATGTCATGAAAGCAGGAGCTTTTCTCATGGCTCCTCTAGCACCATGGATAGGGCTTAGCTCACAAGATATTTTTAATAAATCAATTCATACAAAGGTATTCTAATGAAGACCAAATGAGAAGATGTAGAAACATTTTGAGAAAATCTGTGTCCAAATATGAGTTATCTGGTTTAACTTTCAATTAAAAACAGTCTGGTTTTGGCAGCCAAATCAGAGCTAGAGCTCTGGTATCTTAGAAGCAATGGGTCAGAACAGGTCTGAGAAAATCCAAAAGGTATGAATTAGACTAAAGGTATAAGATTTTCTAAATGCGTATTTTAAATACTTAAAGACTAGTAGCATTCCCCACATAGAAAAGCCCCAAGTCAAAAGAGAAATTCTCAGGAAAGAGAAATCCCCAAAAAAATATTTTCCAGAAAGCACTGCACTTGTGTCCCAGTCTCAGCAGTTTGAGATCCCGCCCCAGCCATCCACGAGTACCAGGTCTGCTTCCTCCCTCTCTGAGCAAGAGCAGTTGTGGGAATCCACAAACCCTATAAGCAGGGTACCTGTTCTCAAAGAATGCATTCCACTAATCTCTGTGTTAAGTACTAGGAATGTAATGAATACAGGATGCTGTCCTTGACTTCATGGGAGAGAAAATCCAATGAAGTGACAGTATAGTATGGGCTATAGATAGAGGCACAAATAAGGGAGAAAGGACCAAAGCCAGAATCCCAAAGAACTGACATTTAGAGTATAGGTAAAGAGGAGAATTCAAAGCAGGAAAAAAACTAAGTCGTAGGAAATAATTCCAACGCCATGGAATCCAACAGAGAAGGTAATTTCCAGAATGAGTTTTTGCCATGGAAAGTCAAGTAAAACAAGAACTGAGAACAATTCAGTGCATTTACAACTAGCAACAAGCATATGGTTTTGTTGAGATGTGTAAAAAATAAGTAGCATTATAAAGAAGTATCTGACTCCAGGTCAAATGATAAAAGTTATTAATACTGTAGGAACTCAGAAGACAGTAGAAAACATCTCTTAGGACAAAGAGGTTGAGGGATGATTCATCTATAAAGTATGAACTGGAAGATCAGTAGAATTTGGAGGGAAAAGTGGGACTAGAACTTAGAATTAGGGGGCAATGCTGTGAGCAAAACCCTGGGATGTGTATCTGTTCCATCCAAGACCCAGAACAGCGGACTTGTGTAAAATGAGAGTAGGAAGGAGCCAGAGTCAAACTCCCAAAGAGAAGGAGAAAGAACTTAGATGCCAGATGCCCAGTTGATCCCATAGGCTTTGGGGAAGGA
The DNA here is from genome assembly GCA_004363575.1 of Solenodon paradoxus. Taxonomy (NCBI): domain Eukaryota; kingdom Metazoa; phylum Chordata; class Mammalia; order Eulipotyphla; family Solenodontidae; genus Solenodon; species Solenodon paradoxus. Next base: position 114,539 of record RJWH01003223.1, on the reverse strand, counting down.
TCTAACGTGATGAATTCATACTAGAGAAACTTACGTAACATAGTCTACTAAATAGAGTGGGGAGGAAAGAAGGCTGGCTAGGTTGTCCTAGAAATTTGAGGAAGAAATTGGTGCTTAGCCTAGAAAACTAAATAAAGGTCTACTCTTTCATCTATAAAAGCAATATTTTCATTATAAAATGAAGTGAAACCATCTGCTCCTTTAATATGACAGAGAGCAAATCTCCTCATCCTTTGAATCGGTATGCTGGACTTTCTTAGTTTAAGGGCATGGACTTGTCAAGCAGAGTTGTTTCAAAGACCACATTAGTGGCTCCTTAGCCATAGGAACTTGTTAGGCTGCTCTAAGCTGCCATTCCTCCTATGTTAATTGGAGAAAATAATAATATGTTTTCCAAGTATTTTAAGTATATTGAAAAGAGATAAAGAGTATGAATGGCTGACAAAGACTAGGCACTTAATGAGCATTATGTGATGCTATTTTATTATTAAAGAATACTATTTAATTGGATCAAGAAATAACTACAGATGAGCAGCGTAATAAGTACTTCAAGAAATGCCAGTTATCAATAAATGAAAAATTGCCTAACCTCAGATATTCAAAAATTAAATGATCAAATAATTGAAAATTAAACAGTCAGACAATATCAAATATGGCAGATAATTTCAAGATGATCCCCAATATCCCCAACCTGATGTATACTCTATATTCTCTCCTTTCAAGTTTGAGCAGAATCTGTGCATAGGGTATAAGTCCTGTGGTTAAATTAGCATCCACTGACTTTCGGTTAACCAAAAGTAGATTATCCTGAAGGGTCCTGACCTAACCAGTGTCACCTGTAGAAGGTGTAGTGTCTGAGAGGTATATTGCCATCAGCATTGAAGATGTGACCTCCTTGAGTCCTACAGCTGCAAGAAAATGAATTCTAGAAACAGTCGTGGGAGCTTAGAGGAGAATCTGAGACTGAGATGAGCCCCATCCCAGGCTGACACCTGATTGCAACCTTATGGAACCCTAAGCAGAGGATCCCGGTAATCTATACCCATATTCTGGCTCTTGCAAACTATAAAGTAATACAATAGGTCCTCACTCAATGCTGCAAAATAAACTGGACTTAAAATGAAATGATGTATAATGAAGCCACTTTTGCTATAGGCTAGTTGATATAAACAAGAGTTCTTATTTAGAAACACTCACAGAAATGTTAAAACTAGTTTTTCAGAGGCAAGGAAATTATTTTCATGAACTTCAAGATAGTGATTATCTCTCCCCTAGAATGAGGATGGGGACTGAACGATGAGGGATTTTCCATGATAATGGCAATGTTAATTTTACAACCACTGTTTATATTAGTGCTCACTTTATAATTTTTAAAAACTTCACATTACATTCTTCCTATATGGATGGTGTGTCTCACAACACAAAGAAGTGGGCAAGAGACATATTTCTGGTCACAAAAGCATCATCAAACTTATAAAGACCCAAAACATTTCTAATACTCAACAATCATTTGCATTTATTCATTTACTAACCCATTTATTTTAGTTCAGGGTCACAGGAGGCCAGACTCCACAAGCTCGGGATGCCAAATAGAATCATTCTGGACAGAACACCTTTCCATAGCAGTGTGCACTCACACACACCCACAATTATTTAGATTGGGACAATGGAATCTGGCCAATGAACGCAGTGTGCACACCTCTGGGCAGTGGGAGGAGGCCGTGTTCCAGAGAAAGCCCACCCGGTCGTGGAGAGAATGTGCAGAATGCACAGTGTCCCAGGTTTAGACAGACTTGTTTGCTATATAATGAAAATTACCATACTGTTACTCTAGGACCTACTGTAATTTAAGTTGTTTTAAGCCACCAGGTTTATGGCAATTTGTTATGAAGCAATAGAAAACAAACCTAGCAAGTGCTAGCAAAAATGTAGAGATTTAAGAAATTTTACCGGCCATTTCTGGGAATGTACTTGGATTCCGCATAGGCAATGGTTCGATATGATCTGGGAAGGTTGAAGATGTTTATTTGTTGTGTTCCTCCAATCGTATAATTTGGTGTGTTCTCTAGATAAAATATCTGACTGTAGTTTATGTTCAAAAACATTCTGAGCATTATGGTTTAAAAAGTCACTAAAAAAATCTAAATTAAATGACCCCTTTAATGAAGATAAGTAAATTATAGTGTATTCAGAATATGGAATACTAATCAGCAATGAAAATGAATGAACTTGTTCTATGATTCATTCAGCCATACATACAGTTACAAGAATCAGTTATATCATAACTACTCCTATATGATCATATGAAAGAATCTTAAAGACATAACACTGAGTAAAGCAGCAAGATGCAAAAGACACGCACATTCCATTTCCATAAGGTTTTCAAACTACACTGTTCTTAGTTAGAGATACATACAGGGGTATCAAAACTAGCTTTTTAAAGGCAAAGAAATTATTTTCATGAACTTCAAGATAGTGATTATTGCCCCCTGGAGGGGAAGGGTACTATGCATGAGGATAAGGATGGGAAAATGGAGTGTTTTCCATACAATGCTAGTTTTATAATTACTTTTTATACTGATGTTTCTCTATACTTTTTTAAAACTGTACACATGTATTCTGTTCATTACTCCGTAAGGAAGTGTATCTCACAACGAAAAGGGGACACTGAGGACCTCTGAATGCAATATTATCACCATTGGTGATAATAACTTGTCATTAATCTGCCTGAGACAGTCCTGGGAACAGAGATTTGGAGTCTCCTCTGACATGCAGCTGCTCCGAGAGCCTGCTCCAGGCTTGGTGCTGACAGTTCCATGTGTGTCCCCAGGCCCCTCCTGTCCTGCCTCATGACACCTGTGTCAAACTGGCAGTTGCGGCTTGGAGGAGGGAGTACGAGGAGCAGCTACTGGTATCAGACTAGTAATAAGATTAATTTCTTTGAGACTCCCAGGACACAACCAGGAAAACCAGAGAATGCTAATGCTAGGACTCTGGGGGCTGGTTACTTATTTTTATTTTTTAAGGTCAATTGTTTCAGGTCAGTATACTTATTAGAGGGGATCAGTAGCAAAACAGCATGTGCCTCTATTCTAAGTCTAAAAGGAAAAGCCAGACAAAAGGAAGATCTTCATTCATGAATCATGCCTGAATACCCTTGTCTAGAGCCTGCCCACCTTCAGAGTCGAGACCTTAGCTGATCCAGAGCAAGATGCAAAATCACCTAGTGGAGTCTCAAAACCTGGGCCTTCCCTGGCTCCTTCTTTGCTCTGGTCCTTCCTGAAGTTCATTTCTCTCTTCATCATCATCACTGTATCAGTATCCCATTGCTGGGTAATGAACACAATAACACACTGAGTGGCTCCTCGCAATATAAAGCTTCTGAAGGTCAGAAGTCTAGGGATGACATGACTGGCCTCCCAGTCTGATGAGGTGAAATCCAGGTGCTGACCAAGGCTGTGGTTCTAATCTAGAGTGGAATAGAATCAGCTTCTGAGCTTATTCAATTTGGGGGGCAGAATTCAGTCCATTCCATTTGTGGAACTGAGTTCCCTGGTTCCTTGCTAGCTGTCATGTAGATGGGCCTTCAGCTCCCAGAGTTGCCCATATTCCATATCACATGCCTCTCTCCATCTTCAAAGTCATCAACAGAGAATTTTTTGTGTGCCCAATCCCCTCATGTTTTAAATCTTTGACGTGTGGTGTGTTGTGTGTGTGTGTGTCCAGAGAAAACTCTATTCAGGTGTTGAGGTCAGACTTATTTGGATAAATTTCCCATCCTAAGGTCCACTGATATGCAGCCTTAAGTTCATCTGTAACACCTTCACATCAGTATCTAGATTAATGTATGAGTAACTGGGAAACAGTATGAGTATTCTCAGGAGATTATCTTAGACTTCTACCATAATCACTAATTGCTGGTATTATTATTCTAAACAAACAATTTATAGGAATTGAAACAAAGCTGTGTCCCAAAGAGATGAGGAATGTACTATGCAATAAAGAAGTTTATTAGTTGCTTGAGTATGACTACACCCTGGACTTGGGAAAATGTCTTTCAACATTCAAAAAACATGTCAGGTGCTATGGAATGTTCACAGATAAATTTTAAAAAAAAGAAGCTGCCATGACATTTCTTGTTCAAAAAGGGAGGAACCACAAAAGATCCCAAATAGTTAAAGTAATCCTGAGAAAGAACAACAAAGTTGGGAGCATCACACCCCCTGATTTCAAACTATACTACAAAGCTATAGTAATCAAAATGTCAACAATCTGACATAAAAGTATATATTTAGGCCAATATAACAGACTTAGAGGTTAGAAATAACCCAAAAAAAACTGTTAGCAAATATTTGACAAGGGAGTAAAGAATACTCAATGAGGGAAATAGTATCTTCAATAAGTGGTCTGTGGAAAATGGATAATCACATGCTGAGAAATGAAACTGACTCTGATTTTACATCATTCACGAAAATTCAAATAAATTAAAGATGTAAATGTAAGACCTAAAATCATAAAAAACCCAGAAGGAAACAGAGGGGAAAAGCCCCTTGACACAGGTCTCAGCAAAGATATTTTTAATATGACACCAAAAACATGAGCAGCAAAGGCAAAAATAGATAAGTGGAACTACATCAAACTAAAAAGACTTCCGTGTAACAAAGGAAACAATGAAAAATGAGAAGGCAATCTATGAACTGAAAGTTTTATCTTTAAACCATATGTTTGATAAGGAGTTAATATTCAAAATATATAAAGAACTCAATTAATAGTCAAAAATATCTGATTTTTAAATGGGAAGACAAACTAAAAAGGCTATTCCAAAGATGGCATACAAATAATCAAGAAGTATGGGAAAATATGCTCAATATCATAAATCACTGGGGAAATCCAAACCAAAGACACAATGATATATCATCTCATACGTTCAAATTGCTGTCATCAAAAAAACAAAAGAGGCCTACCCAGTTCCAAATTGGCAGACTGTTGAGAACTCAAGTTCATCTCCCCAGAGATACAATCAAGAGAACACCTATTTAGCAACTGCAACCTTTGAAAAAAAAAATGGGATCAACATCTCCTTAAAGAGAGGGGACACATATCTCCATAAATGGTAGAAGTTCATCTATCTAGCATCACACCGCACTGCTCAGAGACTGCAGGGATACAGGGAGAGACCAATAAAACTAACACCCTCCTGGAGCTTGAGGACTTTCTCGTTCAACAAGCACCTGATATCTGGGAACTGGCTTTCATTCACTAACCCAAAAACGTAGTGTGGCATAGAAAGAAGTCTTACCTACTTGTGAATAGAAACAATGCTTCTGCATTGTGCTGGCACTGAAGGCCGCCATTGCTGGAAGGCCTCCAGGCCAAAACAACTGCTCTCTACGTCATTAGTGCACTTGTGCAGAACTGTTGGTGCTCAAGGCTACCTTTCCATGAAATGGCAGAGACAGACAGCAGGTCAGCAGCATCTATGCAGCTAACTGACTTATTTTCAATAAGACATATTCCATTCTACCCATCTCACAGGGAAAATAATCAGAAGGGCTCCATCAAAATGGCAGTTCCTGCCAACCTGGGGTTACAACTAAACAGCTTCTCTATCTGTTTGGTACTTCCTAGAACTCCACCCCATACCCCAGGTCTTATTTACAGGTCCCTGTTAGTACTGCCACTCCTCTGGAAGACTGAGACATTTTCACAGGGGATCATACTTTACCAAGAGCACATCCTGACTCTCTCCTATGGCTTGTGGTGGGACTATGACCTACTTTCAAAATGGAACCACAACTCCTGTGTTACTTTCCCTTGCCGTTCATGACTGGGACTCTGGGGGAAACATCTGCATTCTTTACTCCAACTCTAATCCTGTAGACTGGACTCTAAATCCTCAGGAAAGGGTGGGCGTTCACTCAATGAACCAAAAACCATAGTGTGGGGTAGAAAGAAGTCTAACCTACTTATGAATAGAAGTACTTCGACATTCCTGAAGTGTGCTGAGATCATAGAACTGAACAACGCTCAACATTCCAGACCAACACCCAGGACTACATTGTGCACCCTGATACCCTAATATAAGACCTTTACACTGGGAAGCCTATAATGCCAAACAGATCAAAAAGACATAGAAATATACATTAAATGGTGAACCAAAACAAAGCCCCAGAGGAAAATCTGAACACAACAGAATTAAGCAAACTGATGAAGACTTTAAATCAAGATGATAATGATACTCATGGAAATCAGAAAAATAATGGAGGAACAAAAAGAACTACAACAAAGAGAAAATATGAAGTAGTTCCAAATAAAATCATAGAGCTGAAGAATACAATATCTAAGCTAAGGAGCACAATAGAGTGGCTTCTCCTCTTGAAGGACCACCCTCTGCCTGTGCTCTGACTGTGACTTACTTGGGCAGAAGCTGCAGCAGGTCCTGCCCAGGTCCAGTGGGCCCTACACTTGCTCAAACATATACAACACTGATTTGCATTTGACAGCCTCATAGGGCTTTTTTCATCTCACGCATACTCTACTTCCATCTGTCCAGCTCCTGTGCCAGCATCATGGGCCGGTCCTATAGGTCAGTGCTGGGTGTGCTCTTGTCTGTGGGTCTGCTCCCAGGGGCTTCTGAACCAGGACACTTGGTGATCCTGGGGGCCTTTTGGGAGGTGATTTCCTCCTTCCATGTGTGGAGTTGGAGAACAGCTCTTGGTCCCATTCACTGTGGCCAGAGAGACTGTAGGTTAATTAGGGGCATAGCCTCCCCTTAGTCCCCTCTAGTCCTCTCTCTTGGGCATCTCCCAGGGTAGACTGCCTGTTAGGCCCCTTACCTCTTCTGCAACCAGATCATGTGGTCACTGTCACAACCACCAGGGAAACACAGACCAGGATGTGCCAGGGACACCCCAAGTTTCCTGACACGCCCCTCGTTCTGACAAATAGCATCAGTAGGACTACCTACAGGTGTTCCAAGGCCCACAGGAAAGACAATTTTGGGTCCATGTAAAGTCCTCCATCTCTCAAGAGGGCCTGACCACTCTGACAGTGATGCCTTTGACTGCCAGAATCCAGTGACCACAACAGACATCAGAACCCTGGTAGAGCTCCATCTCCAAGGAAACAAGTGCCTGGGCACTGGGCTCCTCAGAGTCGGCTGGGTCCCAAGGTTCTGGGAGCTCTGGACCTCCTCCTGTGCTCACTGAAAAGACAGAAATGACATGACTTACACATACACAGAGCATGCGGGACTACTGACCACAGACTGCGCTTGACCACCCTAGTCCGCTGTCTCCACAGCACTCCGGAGGGTCAGCTTGTATACTGCCCTGTCCTCTGCACAAGAATGTCACCACAGTGAGATCCATCCCTGAGAGATATAATGATCAGGAAACTTATAGTTTACAGAAGGGTTGCCTGGAGTGACTGTGACACAGGAATCATGTCTTTATCCTCTGGGTCACCATCACACAGCGAGTGTCACTCTTGACAATGCCCCATGCTCATTCTCTCATCTCCCCCTGTTCCAACTGACCCCACACTCTGCCCGTCTGTCTGCTCTGAGAGTTCCAGGCTCTGCAGGTTTGTCAGGAGTGTGAGCAGGCCAGAACCCTCTCCTCCCTTTCCTTTCATCTAACTAGATGGTTTGGGTAAATAACAACAAAAAATGCATGACCTCCTTCAATTTGTTTCATCATTTCTAAAATTCACCTATTAATACCTACCTTGAAGAACTGTACTTAAATAAGATAAATTACATGAAATATCCTAGCATGACATGGAGGTGCTAAATAAGTATTGGTCCTCTTTTTCTCAAAGAGACTTTCAAGTTCCAGTGGGGCAGAGGTCACATATCTATTTTATTAACTTTATTGATTATTTGTGGTCATTTAAAATATTCTTTTTTAGATGTTTGCTTACACTGACATTTTGGGGCTATATGCTGAGTAGTAGCAGAGCTCAGACCTTACCAAACTGTTGACCCTAATTAATAATTAGGTCTGTTTCCTCACAATGTGCCAAAAATGTATTCTATCTCACCTTCAAAATGTATAAATTCTGTTATTTCCATGTTAGAACCAAATGCTGGATGAATATTCTATTAAGTCATATATGCTAACATGGAAATATACACAGTTAAAATTCTTTCAAATAATGCCTTTGAGCCCAGGAATTATATTCAGAAGAATTCATTGTGAAGGTCAGATATACTCCAAAAGTAATGTACTAGTATATTTAAAGTATACTGCTAACAATGGGGGAATGGAATAGAATGATCAATAAATGATCATTATGACTACATTTTAGAAGAACATTTAATTACACAAGAATTTGCTCACTATTAACTGAAAATAAGTTAAAAATAAAAAAAACTATGTGGAGATTTCTTGTAAAAAGAAGCACACATGTTACATAAAAAATATCCCCAAAAAGTTGAAATAAAAAGACAAGAGACAACAGTATTGTTGAGGCTGTGGAGAAAAAGGAATTTTTGTTCGCTGTTGCTTGGAATGTAAATCTGTATAGCCACTTCTGGAAAATAGTATGGAAGATCCACAAACAAATGAAAACTAGAACTATCTTATAATCCAACAATTAGACCTCTGGGTTCTTTGTCCAAAGGAAATAAAACAGAACATTAAAGAGATAGCTGAGCCTCCATGATTAGTGTCATATTCTTCACAATAGGCAAGATATGGAAACAATCTAAGTGTCTATCAATGGATAAACGAATAAAAATAGGTGATATTATACTCAATGGAATATTATTCAACCATGAGAAAGAATGAAATCCTGCCACTTGCAACAATATAAATAGTCCTTAAGGGCATTATGCTAAGTAAAAATAAGTCAAACAAAAAAGACAAATGCAGTATATCACTTAAATGCGGACTTTAACAAAGTTGAACTGGTAGAAATAGAGTAGAGTGGTGGTTACCACGGCGGTTGGGGAGAGAGGAAGGATGTTGATCAAAGACTACAAACTTTCAGCTAAAGGATGAACAAGCTCTGGGGAGCTAATGCACAACCTTGCAACTATGGACATCAATACTGCACTGCATGCTTGGAAGTTAGATCTTAAATGTTCTCACCCTGAAATGGTGACTATGTGACATGATGAAGGAGACGTTAACTGCAGTACTCTATAAGTATACCAGATCAACACATTGCATGCCTTAAATTTACACTATGTCATATGTCCATTCTGTCTCAATAAAGGTGGAAAAAAGAGAAATACACAAAACTATAATGCTCGCTTAACAAATATGCACTGGATTTACTATGAGGTAATACCAGATACTAGGTACTAAGATAGTAGGCTATTGTGGCAAATGATTTTAACAGGAGGGAGGAATATTCTGGAATGCAGAGCACACAAGATACAAGTGTCATGGATTTTGGTGTTAAAAAAACTTCTAAGACGGGATATGGTAAAGCACCAGCTTTCAGAAGAGGAGACCCTAGACTGTAGTGACAAAAAGTGGAAATCTGGTGGTGGGTGTGATGTGATAGACATGTTGACTGAGGAGAGAATAAATTACCCTGAAAATCATAAAGTAATGTATACAAAAGTAACCATAATAAAAAATAAAAATTTTAAAACAGCATATGAGGGGAGTAGCATGCTTATCTGAGAAACAGGTGTGATGTGAGAAAGAGCTGGGAGCGTTTGCACAACAGCACGTGAGCCCCATTGGTGATGACAAGTGATTAAAAAGGTATACTACACAAGATATGAATATAAAGAGAGTTAGGGACAGATTGTGGAGTATCTTGGAAGACAATGAAGATCCACTTTATTGAGATATGATATGCCCAATGCTTCATTCTGGCAAATCAGTTTAGTAATACCATACACTCATTCTTTCAATGTTTATTTAAAATATAGTTGTGCCACATACAAGGTCAAATCCATGACCTTTGAACATTTTCAGTCTAGAGAGGAGATAATAAGCACAAAAGTTAATGAATAAGATCATTTTGTATAGTAATAAGTGTTACAAAGAAAAGATAAGGTAATAAACACTATGCAAGAACCAGTCCAATTTGCAGAGTCAGATAAGTCTTTTCCAGACAAGAGACATTGTGTTGAAGATCTGTGTCACAAAGGAAGCAAGCAAAGACCTAGGGGTGTCTTCAGAAAGGCAACAGGAGGCGGTCCCGGTGTGGAGTCCCATTTGTCACATTTGAGTACAAGCAAGTAGGTGGTGTGAATGAGGGAGATGGTGGGGGAAATTGTGTTGGAAAAATCAACCAGGAAATTCTACAGAATTTTGAAGGCCTTGGGAGTAGTTTGGATTTTATTTTAAGTGCCATGAGAGCTACTAGAAGTTTCTGAGAAAAACGGGGAAGTGAAATTATTTGATCTGCAAAATGTAACCCAGGCTGAGATGAAGAATCTTAGGGCAACAGGAGTGGAATTCCCACCACAGTCCCTACAAGACAGTCTCCTAAGACAGGGATGAGGGGTAGCAGCGGTCAGTTTGGATATTTTCTTTAAAAGAAAAGGTAGGAGGTCTGACTGACAGATCATATGAGGAAGGGAAGGAAAATCAGCAGGGAGACCAACTGGGAGTCTGTTCCAAATAGGACAGGAGAGCATTAATGAGAGGCTGGGTCAAGGCTGGTGACAAGTGGACTAGAGAGGACTCATGAGGAAGACTGCAGATGTTGGAATAGATAGAGCTGAAGGACAGATTGTATGTGAGGTCAGAGCAGGAAGCAGAGGTGACCTGGAATTTTTCAACCTCCATCATGGGGCTCAGTGGTCCCCGTAACAGAAAATGAAGTCAAAAAGAGCATTGTACAGGAGAAGCACATCTTGCTTTGGACATCTTGCCTCCAGGCAACAGATTCCTTGTAAGTGAAGATGAGGACTATGCCGGGAGCAACATGAAACAAAGTCAGAACTTCTCACCTTCAAGGTGATCTCCAGAATCTACTCAAAGATCTACTCAAAAGTGCACCAGGAATGTGAAGTTTAGTACTGGGAGGATTGACTGGATTCCTGCCTTTGCAACCTCCAGGTTGACCTACGTAGGGATCTATTCTGCACATCCATCACCAGTCCAACTCCTGGTAAACCATGAGAAGGAAGACAGCCAAGATGGACAGAAGCTCCACCACATTTGGGACTAGAATGGACAGGTCCCCTGGGCCCAGCCTACCTCAGAACCATTCTTTTCTTCTGCACACATTCTGCAGTCCATGTCCCCTCTTGTTACACACCTGACTGCTAGGATGGACTCTGAGAACACATGTTGCTTTCCCCACAGTCACAGTCCTCACTTGCTTTGTCAAAATCTAGACCATAAGATTTGCCTAAATTTCTACATTACATAGACTTCAAACCATGAATCTCAACATATACCTCAAAATTTGACTGATCTCGCCCCTGTCAACTCTCTTAACTCAGGACAAGATGCCACAGTCGTAGTACCATTCAATGGCAAGGCAGAACATCTTCTAGACAGTTTTCAATATCAACTGCTTCCCCTATTGACTTCCAATTCCCAGGTACAGTTACCTAGCTTCCACCATTGCTAGCCTCCTTTGTCATCATTCTCCCTTTTTTGACTAAGACCTTCACATGTCTATTCACTCATAGTAGTTCAGATCCTGCAAGGTTATAAGCATTTTAAGAATTCACATAGAGTCTCTCTGGCCTTCTGTCCATTCCCTTTGTTCCCTTGATCTCCTCAATACCTCACATTCAGCTCATCATTTCACCACTAAACCTCTCCCCTATCTTCTTGTCTCTCTCTCTCATGCTGGCTGTAACACAGATCCTAACACACACACACACACACACACACACACACACACACACACACTTTATCTTTGAAACTCTGTACTCACAGTAAAGACTGTTGATAATAGTCTTTCACTCTAATTTAATTCCTTTGTAAGTAGTTTGATTTCTTTTCTTAGATGAGACATTTTTATTAATATTTTTTATCTTTATCCTTGACTCTAAGTTATCTAGTTGTTCTAGCTGTAAGTATTCTGCTCAGTTTTGGAATTTACTTTCAATGTAAATGTTCATGCATTTTTTTAATTTTAGAAAAATGTCCCTATCTCTTCAATGCTTGCTTCTCTACTGCTAATCTCTCTTGTATCCCACTCATTCCTCTTGAATTCACTTATTTTTTATTACTAAACTCTACTTCAGCAGTTTTAGGTTGATAGCAAAATTTAACTGAAAGAAGAGAATTCCATGTGCTCCTGCTCCCCTACTCTCCTACTCATACAACCTCCCAACTATCAACATCCCTCATCACAATGATACTTTTGTTACCATCAATGTAACTACAGTGGCGATTCATTATCATCTAAAATGCACAGTTTACATTAGGGTTCACTCCGTGTTATGCATGCTATGGGGTTGGTAATTGTATAATAATATGCCTCCACCATTATAGTGTCACACAGAACAGATTCATTACCTTAAACTCCTTTGTGTTCTGTCTGTTCATCTCTCATACCTCCTAACTGATCTTGTGTCTCCATAGTTTTTCCTTTTACAGAAAGTCATATAGTTAGAATTATGTAGTATATAATCTTTTAAGATTTGCTACTTTCACTCAGTAATATGAAAGTTCTTCCATTTCTTTCATGGCTTGATAGTTCATTTCTTTTTAGCATTGAAGAATATTTCATTGTCTGGGTAAACCACAATTTATTTACTATTCACCTACTGAAGGACATCTTGGTCCACTACTTTTGGCAATTCTGAATAAAGCCACCAAAACACTGATTTGCAAGATTTTTGTGTGGACATAATTTCAATTCTTTTGGAAAAAAATATCAAGGCACATTATTATTGAATTGTATGTTAAGAGTATGCTTAGTTTTATTTAAAAAAAATCAAACTGCCTCCCAAAATGGATGTACCATTTTGCATCCCACCAGCAATGAATGAGAGTTCATAGTGACTCCAAATTTTTGTCAACATTTGCTGCTGTTTGTGTTTTCAGTTTTGGTCATTTTACTAAGTATGTCATGACATCTCATTATTTTAATCTCTAGCTCTCTAGCGACAGTTAATGTCAAACATTTTTTCATATACTTATTTTCCATTTGTATATCTTCTTTGTGAATTGTCTACTAAGGTCTTTTGTCTATTTTTAATCAGGTTAATTTTTTATTATTGAGTTTTAAGGGTTTTTAATGTACTTTACATAATAGTTCTTTATCAGATGCATCTTTTGAAACTAGTTTACTCTGTCCTTGACTTATTCTCTTGACATTGTTTTTCATAAGGTAGAAGATTTTAATTATAATTAAGTCTTCTTTTTTAATTATTTTTTGTGGCGCATACCTTAAGTGTTTTATGTTTAAAAAAATCACTACTATATCTAAGGTCATATAGATTTCATCCTATGCTAACTTCTAAGAGTTTTGCATTTATGTCTCTGAGCTATTCTTTGATAATTTTATGACAGGTATAAGATTTATGTCTAGATTCATTTTTTGCATGTGGATATTCATTTGCTCCAGCACCAATTGTTGAAAAGACTGTCTTTTTCCATTGTATCACTTTACTACTTTGTCAAATAATTTTATTTTATTTATGGAGGCCTGTTTCTGGACTTTATATTATGTTCATTGATCTATTTATTATCTCACCAATATCACACTATCTTAATTAATACTACTTTATGGCAACTCAAAATTGGGTGGTGTCTGTCCTCCCAACTTTGTTCTTCTCCTTCAAGATTGTGTTGGTTCTTCTACCCAGAAACTATAAAATCAGTTAGCATATAGCAAAAGACCCCAAATAGCCAAAGGATTACTTTGAAAAAAAAAAAAATATATATATATACAGGTATCATACTTCCAGAACTTGAGCTATACTACAAAGTAATAGTGGTAAAACTGTATAGTACCGGAATAAGAACAGATACATATCCAGTAGAATTAAACTGAATCATCAGAAATAGACTCACACATATATGGTCAGTGAATTTACAACAAAGGAGCCAAGAGCATATGATGGAGAAAAAAGGTCATTTCAACAAATGTTGTTGGGAAAATTGGACAGCCACATGGAAAAAGAAGAATGAATCTAGACCACTCTATAAAACCATTAACAAAATTAATTCAAAATTAAAGACTTGGATGTAAGACAAGACACTTTAAAATATTTAGAAGACAACACAGGCAATATATTCCAAGATATTGTGCTTAAAGAGATCTTTGGGAATTCAAGTCCAGTGGCAAGAGAAGCAACAATAAACAGTAAACAAATGAAACTAAAAAGCTTTTTCACAATGAAAGAAATTATCACCAAAATGAAGACATTTTCAGTAGAATTACTATGAGAAGATCATCATACTGAGAAAAGCACATCATACATATGACAAGGGCTTAATATCCAAAATATACAAAGAACTCAAAAAACTCAACAACAGAAAAACAAACCAATCAAAAAATGGACAGAAGAACTGAAGAGGTATTTCTTCCAAGAAGACATAGAGATGGCCAACAGGCACATGAAAAGATGTTCTCCCTCTCTTGCTATTAGGGAAATGCAAATCAAAACAATAAGGAGATATCACCTCACACCTGTGAGAATGGCTATTATCCAAAAGGCTGGAAATAAACAAATTTTAGTAAGGTTGCAGAGAAAAGGGAACATTTTTACAGGACTGATGGGATTGTAAAATGGTATAACCTTTCTAGAAAGTAGAATAGAGATTCCTGAAAAATTTAAATGGAAATTATATATGACCCAGTCATCTTACTTCTGGGTATTTACCAAAAAAACACAAAACCACTAATTCACAGAGAAATATGCACTTAATACAGAAAAGCAACTTCTCTAGATAGCCCTAACTTAATCACTGTTGCTATAAACGTAATACTCACTCTTTTTACTATATACAGTAACATTCAGGGACAAGAAAGGGGGCACGGTTTTTGGATGCTGCCATTCAGCCCACTATTCCAGTTTATAGATGATGGAAGAGGGCAAAGGCAAAGTAAAAAATATGGTAGAAATAAATCAAAAAGTAGGATGAAAGACATGTATCAGTAAAAACAATATATATAAATGGCCAGAGCATCTCAGAAAGCAATAAAACAAAGTTTAGCTAAATGTAGTTTATAGGAGACATATGAAATTATAAAACTCAAAAAGATTTAATGGAAATAAATTGAAAGGATACACCAGACACACCAGTTCAAAGAAAGTTGGAGTAGTTACCACGATAGACCAAATAAAACTTAAAGCAGAAGGTATTAATAGGAGTGAGTTGAAAGTATCAATCATGATAGGTTAGGTTAGGTTACAGTAACAAACAGCCCAAAAACCTCAAAGCTTTACTCAAAAAGGATTCCTTGCTCCATTCTAGATTGCAAACAAATTCACTCTTTGACCCTGGCTTATGGATTGACCTCTGTTTTAGAAATTAGCTAGTCTTGTAGCAGAAAAAATAAAAAGAAGGAAAGAAGGAAGGAAGGAAGGAAAGAAGGATAAATATCAACTGTGAAGTTATAGTTGAAATAGTGTAGTATTGCTACAGAAATAGAGAAAAATAATAATGACCCAGAAATAAAGCTTGGAATGTAATGAAATATAATGCATGTGACAGAGTGAAGACATAAGTCACTGGGGAGAGTATGAGATAATAAATTAATGGCACAGAGACAACTAGGTGCTCAAGTAGAAAGAAAGAAAATTTTATCCTCACTCTACACCAAAAATATATTCCACACGGATTTTAAAACTAAGTGGAAAACAAGCCTTTAAAAACCTTCAGAAGGAAATGAAAGAGAGTATCTTTATGATCTCGGAGTAAGGAAGGATTTCTTAACACACAAAAGCACCAGCCTTAAAAAAAAAAAAGGCTTATAAATTTCACATGAAAACTGAAAGCCTATGAACATGAAAAGTTATCATATATAAATTGAAAAGACAAACCACTGATAAAAACAAGACATGCAAGACATATAACCAACAAAGGTTTTATATCCAGAACATATGAAAACTACAACTAAATAAGCAACAAACAAACAATCTTATGGGGAAAAAAAAGCAAATAGAATAAACAAGCAATTTACAGGGGGGAAAGCTGAAATGTCTAACACCTGAAACTCACTACTCTCATAGAAATGTAAGTCACAACAGTGACGTAGCACTTCACATCCATCAATTGGAAAAGATTAAAAAGTTTAATGACACCAAATGCTGGCGAGGCTATAGTGTAATTGGAACTTGCAGCAAGACAAAATTAGTGCAACAAAGTTAGAAAATAATCTGGCTAAATTTAGTTATGTTAAAGATGTGCATGCATAAGCATAGAATAAAGAAACAGCTAGGCTAAGTAGATTTCCTAGGGAAACCCCATTCATGTACATTAGGAGCTATGCATGAGAATATTTGTTGTTAAAATTTTCTTTAATTGTAAAAAAATATAAAACAATATGAAAAAACATCAAGTGGTTAAATTGTGACACAATCATGCAACATAAAAAACTTAGACCTGCAGGTAGTAACATGGACAAATCTAGAAAAATAGCAGGAATGAAAAGAATATTAGAGATATTTTTGCATAATAAAACCAATTATATAAAATTTAATACCAAGCAAAAAAAAAAATACTTTATCATGTTACCGTCTACATGATTAAATATGGTAAATAGCATACGTAGAGCAATGAGTACCTGGGAGTGAGTGGGGGAGGAAGAGTATGGAATGAGGGATAAGTATAGGAGAATTTAAGAGAATGCAGCAAATGAGAAATGTTAAGATTTGGTAAATTTAGTTGTCAAGTACACAAATGTTCTCTATTATTCACTTTGAATAACTGAAATATTTCATAATTCTTTTGATTTTTTAAAATAAACAGGTAGAAACAAATAATGGCAACTTCATCCCCAACTCACTCTCACACAAAGAAAAGGTAAAATTCCTGTTTGTTATGGACTTCAGTTGACAGGTAAGGAGAAATGAAACAGGTCCTTCCAATTCCACTGAAATGGAAAACCTCATATAAATTGGAAATCAGTCTCTTCTATCCCTTCCTCCAACTAGTCTTCCAACTCTGTTTTATGTATCTACTACCTTCTATATGTTCACCAAAAGTCATTACTCAGTATATTCTCCTGGCCTCTGAGAATAACCCAGTCCCATATCTGTATGACTTTTCTGTTCAAATGCCTACATTGACCTATATGCTCTGTGTTTCTTAATTCAAATTCCTGAGTCAATATGATTGACTCTGTCATTGATCACAGCCAGTGACTAAGTGTCTACTTCTAATTCAACCAACTTTGAGAGAAAGGGAGCATTACAATCAATTGGAGCCTGTTTTGGGAGAAAGCAGCAGGATAGGATCTCAAGAAAGGTTTGCTAAAGCATACAAGTGTGTCTGTAAGTCCCTCAACCTAGTTGCAGTGGGGAGGAGAGTCCATGGGATTGGAACACAATCCTGCTCAAAAGTAAGGAATGTACAAGTATACTCTTGGGTCATCTTCCCCACTCTACTGAAAAATCTGAAAAATTGGAAAAAAAAGAAACCATCACATTAAATTCTTTGCATAGATAACGAACTAAAGGAGCAAAAGAGAACCAGATGGAAAAGTAGTGTTAAATAGCCAATGGGAAGAGGGAATGTGGTCCACCTTGTGAGAAGACTTCTCACATGTAATGATAAGAAGTCAAAATATCACTCTAACACTGACCACTGGGGTAGCCAAGTCCCAGATGAAATTCACTATCTCCACCCAGCAGGCACTCAGTGGACTCCTCTTCTAGAATTCATGTCTCAACAAAGGGTACCATATTCATCTAATTGCTCTAGGTAGGACTTGAGGGAAGCCCTTCTCCCTTTCCCTCATTCATCTCATCACAGCACCCTCTTGTTTCTACCCAGAGTGCTTCTCAGGGTCTGCCCACTGTTGTCACTGCCACTGTTGCCTCCCACCTCTTTCAGCCTGCCTCTATCTCTCCCCGATCTTGGCCGTATACAGGCCAAGAATCCCAAAGTACCAACAGCATGACTCCTGTCAGTCAGTGTCTATTACATTCCTAGTGTGTCATTAATGAGACAAGCCCTGAACAAACAGTTTAGAAAATTCCTGGCGACCCTTATATTCTTAGTGGTAGAGTGTAACAACCAACGAAAAACAAACATGAAGGCCACAGCAGGGGTTCGGACCATATAAAGCCCAACGACCAAGTTCTCTATCCCGGGCTGGGGGAAACAATCAAAAATGAACAAATAAATGAAAATGCTTCCTTCCTCCTTTCTTCCTTCCTTCCCACCTGCCTTCATTCCTAACTGCCTGACTTCCTTCCTCTAAAAGGTGAAATAAAAAATAAACTTGAAAACCATTTTTAATTTTAAGTTGAGTATGGGTCTGAAGAAAAGATCTCTGTTCTTTGAGACTGTTTAACCAGGAAAACCTAATGTAAATTGAGGGAGATCAGAAAAGTCAGGAGGAGGATTGACGATTGACCTAAGGTGACAGACCTTAAAACCTTTAATCATTTCCCCTGTTTTAGGATAAAAGGATAATCTACAAAGCTGAACAGAATTCAGCCTCTGCATCCCTTCCTGTCCAATTTCATCTTTACTTTCTCCCAGCTTCACTTCCACTCCCAGCCACCTGAACCCTGACAGGGTTACCTGGAAATGTTCTTTTCTTCCTGGTGTCTGAATCTACATATGTGATACACCTTCATGTAAGAAAGCCCCATTTCTTATCCTGTTTCCAGCAGCCCATCTAGTCAACCATCCATCAGGCATGGCTTAAACACCAATTGCTGAGAGCCCACCCTGGGCAGAGGGTGTGCCTCAGTGTGTGTGTGTGCCATATAAATTGTTCCTTCTTCACTCCAAATGTCTGCGATCGTCTCAACATCTGCTTGGATTCTAAGTTCCATATGTGAGGAAGCGTTTCTGTCTTGTTTCTCGCTGTTTCCGTGGGGCATGGCTTATTAAACATGCTTAATATGTAACTGCTGAACGGACAAGCAAATGAAGGGATGCTGTGACTGACATGGCTTTGGAGAAACCCAGACCCTTAGAGTCGGAAAGGACCTCGGAAGTCACCTATCGAGCGTGCACATCACACAGACCACAATCTTTTCTGAACTTTTCACCTGCCTCCAGTTCAGCAGTAGATGCCACAAAGACAAGGATGGTGGTTTTACTCTTCTTGGAATCTCCTCCCTCTATAGGATCACTAATGAGAGAATACCAAGAGGACCATTGTCTCTGTTCATAACCCAGAAGCTACGTGGTAGAGAGACAGCGAAAGACTTGCCTGAAGGGGTTCTGACAGATCCAGCTGAAAATTGTCCTGCTCCTCCTGTGTGACAGCCTCATCTGCAAGGTTTCACTGAGGGTCACGCTGCACTCATCGCCAAACCTGCCCTTCACTTTCCATGATATCCAAGACCTGCACATTACCACAGCCAGTCTGCTTCCAAGAACTCCCTCTTCAGGTGCCACACTGGGCGTCGGTTGCTGGTGGAGCGCCTAGCAAAGCCCTGGGCTTCTCCTGGCTCTGGGACTGTTACAGGGGATGAGCACAGAGCCAGCCCATCACACACATGCCACACACACCACACACACATACACTATGCCATACACGCCACACATGGTCACCACACATACCTCACCTGCGCATTCCACACTTGCACACACACATAAACCACACACATGCACACACCACAATGACATACCTGAGTACACCACACATTCATATATATGCATGTAGGTACACATGCCACAGACCATGTGTGCCCACATATGCACATACACATGAATATGTATGCAAATAAATACATACCACATGCATACATACACTACACACTCATGCACCTACACACAGTTGTACACACACACACAGGAGATCCAGAAGGGGAGTTGACTTTATTCCCCATGATCAGGGTAGCCTCCAGCTTTAAGCCCTCCATGCTTGGAGCAGCCTGTGCCTTTGGGAGAAAGACAAGCAACTTTAGAGTGATATGGAAATCACCCCCCAAACACTTGCAAGCCTTACAAGACTTGGAACTGATCCCAGACCAAATTCAATCAGCTCTTTTTCCCCCCACACTTGCTGCCTCCAGCTGAACACCATCGCACACAGTGGGGCCCAGTGAATGAGGTGCACCTGAGAACTCCCACGAGGTCCCAGCCCCACACAAGGGCCAGGAGAAAGGAGGCATGGGGGTGGGAAGGAGAGGAGCCAGGCCGGGACAGCTGCCATCCTGAGGCTGCTTTGACAGAGTCCTCTCCCCGCGGGAGAAGGTCCTTCGGCTAAAACCTGATCGACACACAAGGAAGTGAAGCTGCTGGCCCATCAGCCCAGTTCCTGACTTGGGAGGCTTCCCTCTCAGTGTCTGGCTCAGAAAGTCTTAAATCCCCATGGCTTGTCAGATTAATAAATAATATTTGCAAGTGGATGTTGTGATCCTGGTATTTCTCCCCATTTCTTATCACAGAAATCTAATTGGAAAGGATTCTCTGGATTCAATTCTCTGACTAGACAATGAATTTCAAAGATCCACAGAGAGAGACTGAAGAAAGTCTTCAGCTCACAGTCCTATGTACCATGAAAATAGATCTGTGTGTGTGATTTTCCTCACTAACAATAGAAGAATGGGGTAGGGGTTGGGAGCATTTGTGAGAAGGGAAGGGTGAAAAGGATAAGAGACAACCGAATGACATTAAGAGTGAATGTTGACAGTAATTCTACAGGACAAAATTCAGGGTGTTTGCCTAATCCTTCTTGATATTGATAGTTAAACTATTTACTCCAACTCTTACATACGACAAACTCCGACAGCCCTTGGTACAGGCTAACCTGGGATCTCCCCGGCAAAGTCCCCACCAAGCCTATTATAGAAAAACAAATTCCAACATATTTGAAGGATTTGGACACCAGGTCACAGGTTGTCTAGCCAATTAAATCCAGGGGGAGCAAGGCACTCAAAGATGGAAACACCTTCAACTAAGGGGTAGGGACCGCTCTCTCTATCCTTCACCTAAGAAGAGACTGTGCTATCCTGTGCCGTGTCTTTCAGTTCCATTGTTCCTGTGTTCATAGAATTAAAGCTGAGCCTTGGAACTAGATAGTCAGGAGTTTCTTGCAGTCCTCGCTGTACTGTGACCTTAGACAAAACAATTTCTCTGAGCCTGGGTTCCCCAGGTAGGAATAGGGCAAGGGAGAGGGAGAATATCAACTGCTTTGGTTTGTTCTAAGGCCAATCAGTGTTGTCATTAAGGACATTTGTGATTTGTGAGAGCTGCCATGCTTGTCACAAAGTCCCTCTGATTGCAAACACCTGTCCTGGTCGGGAGAGACAGTGCCTCACCACGACCCACAAAGTTATGGGAATGTAAAAGTCGTATTTGCTGATCCTTACTGGTAAATGATACCAAATCCTCATGAATTATACAAGATGTCTCATGTGTCAACAGAGATATCATTTAAAGCAACAAAGTCATTTCAGAATTGTGCTTCACTGACTATGAACTATGGATTCCTATGTAGCTACAACCTCTGATTTCCTAAATACATCCCCTCTCCCAAAAAGAAGACTGAAATGGGCTCTTCCTCCCCATGAGGACAGTCATCCTGAAAATAGATATTGCAGCCTCTACAGCACTGGGCAGCACCCTTTCACAATGGACTGGCCACTCGTCCCAGTGATGGACACAGCACCCTAGCCCATGGCCCCTGCAGACTGCGGGGCTGATCTCATGTGCTGCCTTCAGCCTGTTTATCTCCTTCTGGCCTCCTTCTCCAGCATGAACCCTAGGAGGCAGCTGTGTTTGGGCTAACATTCCTGCAGGGGTAGAGAAAATTGCTGCAAGGCAGTAAGAGTATGGTAATTAAAACAAACAATAAAATGAAAATTTCGTAAGCATTTTCAAGATCTGAGTTTCAACCAATCCCATTGTGCATGAACCAATCCATTTTGTTGCTTTGTTTTGTTTTTAGTTTGCTGTGTTTTGATTCCTTTCTTTACCTTTTAATTTTACTGAAGGAACATTACATCATAATATTCTATAGTTCTAAGGTATGCAGCACCACAAATCAACACCTGAATGTAACACATTAAGTTTACCACCAACAGTTCAATTCTATCCTTATCTATACAGTTAATCCTTTTACCTGATTTACCCACCCTCTGTCCCACTTCACTTATTTGATTCTATAGACTAGGTCTATTTTTTGCCTAATTTGTTTGATTTCTCTATATACCACATATATGTGAAATCTTAGGATATTTGTCTGTCTCCTTCTTATCTCAAGAGCATAATACCCAATAGATCTACCCATGTTGTTGCAGATTGTAGAATTTCATCTTTTTTCTTTTTGATAAACATCCTTAATCCCCTGAAGCAGGAAGACCACCCCAATACTTCAGAAAATAAGAGGCAGGGAGGAAAGAGAGGGTACATCTTTAGAACAAAGTCAGGCATTCATCTCAGCTTTAGAAAATGGGACAAATGCAAGCCAATGGAATCCTAGAGAGATATGGCCAAGCCCAGACAGTGCAAGGCTGGACAAATGCAGAAGAATTCAGTAGGCACCACAGTATGAAAGTCAGCATGCATGATGACCAGTCATCCTGCAGAAGAGCCATTTGGAACAGAGAGTGGAGCATCCAGGGTCTGATCTAACATTCCAAATACCAAAAGCACAAGAAAGTTAAAAAATTAGCTATACTGCCCATTTTCCTGAGAGAACAATTGTTTATATGCTGGTAGACACCCTATATGCCTTAGGTATTTATGTGTAATTATTATCACAAGTTCAAGAATACAGCATGTAGTCTATTTTGCAACCTGCTTCCTTCCATGTTGCTTCTGTCTCATCAAGGGCTGTTTATGACAAATGAACCTCACTAAAAATAGATACAATGGGAATCTCTAAGAAAAGCAGCTGGGACAAGATGGGCCAATGGCAATGCCCAGAATCTTCAAGACCCCAATGTTCTGTCTCTGTAGCATGATTTGGACCAGTGACTGCCCTCCTGGGCCACTCTTATCCCCAACCAACCAACTGAAGCCCCAGTTAAAGTGCCCAAGGTAGGTAATCTGACTGATTCAGCTTCTGTCATCTGTGCACCCTGAAGAAATAAGGCATGACTGGCGGGAGCAGGAGAAGCAGGGACTAATGGACCAGTCCATTTGAGAAATGAACTTACAAATGTGATTTACTATTTCTTCAAGGCTATGCCAGAAAAACAGCTTGTATTAGGGCAGACTAACTGCTACTTACAAAACCCCAAAGGCTTTTTCTAGCTCACGTCCCTGCTTGTGTATATCAGTAGTGATGGTGGGGCTGGTGGGCCTGGGTCGGGAAGGGCATAGCTGCTGTGATAATTCAGAAGTCACAGCTGCTTCCATAGGTGGCTCCCCTACTTTGTAGGGTCTTGGAATCCTACACCAGGCCCGCTGAGTCCAGCTCACAGACAGTGAGAGGGGAAGAGTTAGGGCTGAACTAGAAGTGGTATGTGTTACTCCCACCACAGACTCCTGGCATAGCAGTCACAGGCACACCAACGTGCAAGCAGAAAATATGGTCTAGCCATGGCCACTAAATGAAGAAATGGTTTTACTAAGTACTACCAGTTGGTCCCACAGCCTACCTTCCCATTCCACTTTTCTTTCTATGCCTAGATATACACAGCCCTCTCCAAGAGGGGCCAGCCAAGATTCAGTCAGGTCCTGCATTCACAGTCCTGACTGTGAATGTGGTTGCTTCAAGTACAGTGGCCAATGAAACAAAGCTAAGTTGTTTGGAACTACAGAACCAACTCACCATGATGGGACAAGGACAAGACAACCACCGTAAATGCAGTAAACACTCACCATTGAGAGGGAAAAAGTGGAATTCAAGACCAGTCTGACACAGTCTTATCTAGTCCTGGGTCTCTATCTATTAGCCCTCAACTCTGTCCTCTGAGAGGAGCTTATCTGTCTTCCTTATCCATGACCTCACTTTAGTCCATTGGGAAGTGGTTTTCTACCATCTTCCTCATCCAAGGAGGGATTGTGTCTCCTTGGCTTTGTGGTGACATTCATTGCTGGTTCCTACCAAATAGGAGACCTGAGGCTCCTCTTTTAGCTTGCCCACTTGCTTTTTACAATACATATACCACAAAAACTTAGGGAATTTTGTCCATTTGCTGCCAGTCAACTCTATTTGAAAACAAAAACAAAACATTCAAAACTTTTGTCCTAGAGCTAAAGCCAGGGATGAAAGTTCACAAGAAACACATAGCCATATCACAAAGGTCTGTGCCACTTCCTGCAGGCCCCCTTCCAGAACATTATTTTAAAATATATTCATTGTTTTTGTTTCCTCCTCCACCCTTGTGCCTCTCTTTTTCTCCCCAACTATCTTGAGGTTATCTGGTACAATAAGTTTGAAAGGGACAGCCACCTCCCATTCTAATTGCTTGGTACAAGACCAAGTCACTTTGAATGAAAAGATTTAATGAGCTGCTGAGTCTCTCACAAACTTTCTCAATCATACCACTTACTGATCAGAAAGCAACCAGCTTCTTCAAACTCTCTGTCGCCAATTATATTCTCCAAAGTATGGCAAATTCATGGTTTTGCCAATGTCATATGAGCTCCTGGAAACTTGACTCTCAGTCCATCAGGAGGTAGAGTCTGATTCTCTCCCCCTCTGAGAATGGGCTGACGTTAGTGACTTGGGCATAATGGATAGAAGGAGGTGGGATTGACTTCATGACTTCTGAAGTCAGGTCATAAATGGGATACAATCCAGACACCATGCTGTGAGGAAGCTCAACTAACCCATGTGAGGACACCAAATCTAGAAGCGCACTGGCCCCTAGTCAAATGCCAGAACCAGCCTCCAGATATGAGTGAGTAAACCTTCAAGTCTTTCAGCTGAGTTCCTAACATGTGTAGCAGAGATAAGATGTCCCTGTCTGAATCCTAGGGGTACAGAACTTTTCACATAATAAATCTTTGACATTAATATAAGTTTCAGCTTATAACACTAAAGTTTGGAAGAATTTTTTATTCAGCTAGA
The DNA here is from genome assembly GCA_004363575.1 of Solenodon paradoxus. Classification (NCBI taxonomy): domain Eukaryota; kingdom Metazoa; phylum Chordata; class Mammalia; order Eulipotyphla; family Solenodontidae; genus Solenodon; species Solenodon paradoxus. Next base: position 89,501 of record RJWH01003223.1, on the reverse strand, counting down.
ACAAGTTTGATGCCCCAGATTTCTGTATTTTTTCCATTCCTTTTATTTTTCTTGCAAGTCATCTAATTTCCTAACTTCCTTTTTCTTGTAATACCTTGCCAAAGGCAACCAATAGAAGTCCACCATACTAAACATGTGCACACTGCTGAAAATCTGTTTCTACACACTTCTCCTAGAGCTGAAATCTTATTTGGCACCGGGACTCCCTATCATGTGAAGTTCTGTCAAAGCATGCCAACACGGGGCTCTCAGTCCTCCAAACTCCACTCTGTGTTTGTTCACTGTCAGCCATTAATTCTTAATATCCTATGTTTTAAATTTTTTGTTATAGAAGCATCCATGTTCTAGGATTAATTTCTAATTATTCAAGGTAGACTAGCTACTCTAAGAAAGTATCCTATAATTCAACAGGTGAACACTTTAAAGTCTTATTATCACTCACATGGTCACTGATGCATGTGGGTCTGGGGGAGGGGCCACTTGTTCAAGTCAGACTCCTTCTAGATAGTCTGTTCTCCATCATCAATACCCTGTCCAGGGCCTGGGCATCCTCTCAGCATGGAAAGTATGCAGGTAGACTCCTGACAGTTCTGGAAGAGTAAAACTCATTCCACCAGCATTGTAGTGGCTGCAACTCAGACACAAGGAACAATTGTATGGTTCAGCTGTGGCCCCAGAAAAAATGAAAGGGGGGTATGGTGAACTCTGAGGCAATTTCTTCCAGTTTACCCAAAATGAGAAAGTTCACGCACAGCAGAGTTATTTCCCTGACACACCCCCACCAGAACCCCTGTTCAGTGAGAAAAGGCCTTCCCACCAGTTCATTCTCAGGAACAGTTAAGGCTTGTTAGGCATGACCATGGTGGCTCCAATGGTGCTCATGTCCTAACCATCCAGTTTGTGACTATGTCACCTCACATGGCAAAGAAAACTTTGTAGATGTAAGTATGATTAAGAACTTTGAGATAGAGGAAGGATCCTAGATTACCCAGATGGCCCAGTCTAATGATATGAGTTCCTAAAATCAGAGAAACCTTTCCCATGCATGATCAGAAAGGGAGGGGAGATGAGAAAGAGACCAGGAGTCAAGGCATGCTAGAGCTGGAAGGGGTGAGGAGTGCAAAAGGGAGAAAAGCCCTGCTAACCCCATCAAATTTAGCTTAGTGAGACCTGTTGGACTTCTGACCTACACAACTGTCTGATAATTCAATTGTGCTTTAAACCATGAAATCTATGATGATTTGTTATGGTAGCAATAGAAAACTGATACAGCCAGTAAGTGCCCACAGTTTAGAGTGTCAAGGGCTCCATTAAGAATACACTGCAAGGTCTTCACATTTGAATCTGGAAACTGCCAGAATTCTGACCCAATTGTTCCACACCCCCACTGCTCCATCCTGATCTCTTTAGTCCCCTGAGACCTCTGTGGCCTGCTCTCAAGTCAGCAAATATTGTTGAGACAAGGCACTGGCTGAGTTCGGTCGCTGCTGGAGCCAAGATGGGAGGAACAGCGGTGCAAAGGTTCTTTCAACCACATATAAAGGTATGAAACTAGACCACTATCTAATTCCACACACAATAAAGTAATTCAAGATGGATTGAAGACCTGAATGTAAGAATTGAAACCACAGAATACATATAACAAAGTGTAAGTGATGAGAGCTGTCTGTGGGGACTTGACTCCAACATCAAGGGAAACAAAAGTCACAATAAACAGGATTTTACATCAAGCTAAAGAGCTTCGGCACAGCAAAATAAACTATCATCAAATGAAATGCCATCCCACTGAAAGGGAGAAGGATTTTGAAAATCATACATCCAACATGGGGATTAGTATCCAAAGTATAGAAAGAACTTATAAATCTCAACAAAAGCAAAAATGTTTTAATAGAGGATCTAAGGAGACATCTCAAAAGAAGACATTCAGATGGCCAACAGGCACATGAAAAGATGTTTCACCTATCTTGTTATTAGGGAAATGCAAATCAAAACAACAGTGAGACATCACCCCATACTTGTGAGAATGGTTATTATACAGAAGTCTGGAAACAACAAGTGTTAGTGAGGATACAAAAGAGAAAGAGGAACCCTAAACAATGTTAATGGGAATGTAAAACGGAACAACCATTATGAAAAGCAGTATGAAGATTCTTCAAAAACTTAAAAATAGAAAGTTCACGCTATTTAGTTACTCTACTTCTGAGTTTTTACCCAAAGAACTCAAAGACCAATTTGCAGAGATATATGTACTTCCGTGTTCATCGTGGTATTATTTGCATAACCAAGAGCTAAAAAGAACCTAAGTGCCCATTGACAGATGAGTGAATAAAGATGTGGGACACACACACACACACACACACACACACACACACACACACACATAGGAATACTACCCACCAAAAAAAGGATTAAATCCTGCCATTTTCAGCAACAATATGGATGGACCTAGAGGGCATTATACATAAGTCAGATGAAGAAAGAAAAAAACTACATGATTTCATTCATATGTGGAACATTTAAAAAATGAACTAAATAAAGCAAGAATAAACTTTTAGTCTATAAGACCAAATTAGTGATTACTGGAGGATAAGTGGGAAAGGGACGGTGAATCAGGTAAAAAGTGCTGACTATAAGGTAAAGTAGAATTGGACAGTTAGTAGTAAATATAAAGTAGTTTATACAGATGTTGAAATATAAGTCTGAAACCTATAGAGTGGTGTAAACCAATGTTTCCTCAATGAAATTTTTTTTCAAAATTAGATTTACATTGAAAAGAAAATCTTTAGCCAACAGAAAAATAAAAACCAGTAACACAAAGCCCAGGCACATCTTTGAATGGAGCCCTGTAATATACAGCAGATTCACCTTCACAGAGATAGAGGGCTACCCAGGCTTTCCTACAAGTTGCTGTTGCAGATGAAGCCACGGACAGCTCTGGAAACATGACCCTGTGGCCACCCACGTCTCACTGGTGTTTCTCCCATGGTTTCGGAGCCCCTCCCTCCCCAAGCACCATCCATAATTTCCCCCAGAAGTGTCATAAAGCTACCCCCTGATAGACATGATGGAAATGGCTTACAACAGTACTCCACCTCCATGTATGCATAGAAGGTGGTTCCCTTCAACAAAAATCAATGACATAAGCCAACATACGAAGAATGGAACTTTAAGCAGCCTGTGAGATGAGAGGAGAATTATTTGGATTTCTGCATTTTCTCAGAATGCTTTCAGTAAACAATGTGCTCTTGCCCAGTTATAAGCAAAATCCAGTCCAGTCATGAAAATGTGCACACATTGAGGCAAGGATAATGACTGAAAAGCAGGCGAGAGAAGAATTGAAGACATGACAGAACTAGACAAGACTCTGATTAAAGTAACCATCCTCGTGGGGTAAAGAATATGCTTAACAAACGAACAGACAAAACAAAACAAAAACTAACCTGAGACTGACAACAGAACAGAGGTCATAAGAGGGGAAGGGGGTGGGGTGGGAGAAAAGGGGGGTGGGGTCCAATGGACAGCGGGGGAGACTATTTGAAATCTGGGGATGGGTGTGATAACTGAAACTACATGAATAAATCTTACATTGTTTTATCAGTCAAAGTCACCTCAATTTTTTGTAAAGTGTTGTTTCAAGCAAATGAGTTGGAGGAGACAGAAAAGAGCAGGCATAGTGGCTAGGTCAATGGGCGAAGCCCTGGTTTCTGGGTCACTGGTTTTCATTAGGTCGCAGTTCTACCCACAGGGGCTGCACATTGTCCCATGCAGCCCCCCTGAAGAACTTCTATGGCCCCCTGCAGCCCCTGCACCTGCTACAGCCCCTGTACCTTCTGTAATCTCCTATACATCCAGAAGCCCTCTGTGCCTCCCCTGCCCCCTCCACACCCCACAGCCCCGGGAGCCTCCTTCTACCCTGCAGTTACCCCGCAACCCCTTTGTAACACCCCATAACCCCTGCAGCCCCTGCAACCCCCAGTCCTGCCTTCTGGCCAGGTCTTCTCTCTTTGGGGACTTTTCCCAACCCCAGACCATCCACTGAACCAGGCATCGCTGCAGCAGACAGACTCCGCAGGTCCTAGGAATTTCTCCCAACAGCCTCTCCAGATCCTCTGGGGAATTCCTGACACAGCCCAGGCGGGATTCCCTGTGATGAGCCATAAAATCTATTAGCATAATTAGATCAGACACACTGTGATGTCATTACCTTCTCCTCTACTGTCTGCTCCCTTCATTAATCAACACCCACTCAGAATAGAGTTGTCTGGTACTGTCTTCCCTGTCCCAGAAGCCATTCCTACACAGGGTGACGACGGGACAGTGTAGGTTCAGGCAGCCACCATTCCCTGTTTGGTATCCTGTTCCTGTGCCCTCTGTCTGTCCTGCACAGACTGGCCTCCAGGACCAGAGGCTCACGCCTGCCAGGCCCGGTTTCCTGCTCGGAGACGATGCTGCAGTTCAACTGGGAGCCCAAGGAGAACTCCTTAGTCCAGAATGGTTCATGGGAAGACCTTTTAGAAGCTAAAGGAGACTCAACCCAGATGGCATCAGAGATCACACACTCGGCCAACCCAAAGCAGTCAGCAGCTAGTGGCAAAAGCACCAGTCTGGCCAAACCCAGTCTGCACTTCGGTCTCAGGAAACAGATAACCAACAGACATAAGGCATCATCCACTTCCCTTTGTTTAGCTGAAAATATTAGTGGGTCTGGTTCTTAAAGCCTTTCCAGCATCACCTCTATCCCAACCCCCCAACATTCCAAATATCAGCTCTCTTCCAACATCCTACTGACAAAGAAAGCCCTTTGTTTCCCAATTCAAGAATGGAGTCACTGGGAGACAAGGTCCAGCAGGTGGGAACAGTGCCCGGACACCAGGTTTCCTGCCGACCAGCCCACTCGTCCTCATTGTACAGTTGAGTAACTCCCCAGAAACAGCAGAAACACAGTGGAATAAAGGAGTATTTTACAGTGAACCGTCCGTCTGCTGTGTTCTTACCTATGAAGGAATCATCTCATGACCTCTGAGACAGGGGTCAAATTCAAACTAATCACAGTCAAAAGACATGATGAAAAAGCAGAAAGATTTTCTTTGGTGAGAATTAATGTTATTAACAGTGGTAACAAGTACAAGGTAGTACTTCTTGAGCACTTCCAAATGCCAGGCCCTGCTCGAAGTATTTTTGTGCTGCAATGAGTGAATCCTCAGAGCAAGCCTGAAGGAGGTACAGCTCCTGTCCAAAGAACAGAAAGATGAAGTAACCACCTCAAGCTGCACAGCAGGCAGATCACTGAGCTGGGACTCAGACAGATCTGGGACCAGAGGCCCATTCCTCAGCTGCACACCCCTCAGCCCCTGGGCCCATGCCCCAGGCGCCACCTTGAGGAGGGAGCAGACACCTTCAAGTCCCTCTCTGAGCAGGTGTTCACTGTCCTTCCTGAACACAGCAGACACACCCCTGTGTCTTTGTGGCTGCCCATGTGGAGAGGCCCTCAATCAGCATGACAATTAGAAAGTGATCACACTCTGACAGAACAAGAAAGGGGCGATCTGAAATGCAGCGGCAGACAGTTGCAAACAGGGTGTCCAGAGAAGGTTCGGGAAGCATGCCATCTGGACAAGGAATTGAAAAACTAGGCGTGGCATCTGCTTGCAATTTGCTTGTGACCTTCAGACTCTGAGGTGCAGTGGTAGGTCGCCTGCCTTGCACACAGTGGGTCCTGGGTTTTACTCCAGTGAAGTTACAGGAATGCCTATGTTCCCTCCCAAAGAAATGGGGCCAGAAGTTGCCTGTGGGAAAGTCCTCTCTGCCCAGGCTTAGAAATTTCCAAAAATCCCAATTTTATAGCTAAAACAGAAACCAGAGACAGGATAGTGGCTGGGACATTGTAAGTATTCAACGTAGGCTTGTTTCCTTTCCTTTCCATGGATTGACTTTCTTTCTAAGACTATTTAGAGAGAGTTCAGAAATGGGGACAGGGAAGGGTGGCAATGTGGTGAAACTGAGGGGGCTTTTCGTAACAAAGGCCATTCACAGTTCAAGTAGAGGGATTCAGTCTGTAAAAAGATCAGATTACAGGAGCTGCCTGCCCTTGGGTGAACTTCAGCTGTGAACATCAAGTGTTGAAGAGTTGTTGCAGATAAAATCAGTTAAGATGAAGTCCTACTAGAGCAAGCAGACTCCTATTGAGTGTGATTGGTGTCCCTATAAAACAGGGACATGCCGACAGTCACCCACATAGGAAGCATGCCATGCAAGGAGGATAGGGAGACCAGGGCTCAGATTGTCAATAAAAAATAGGATCACCACATAGAACACATTATCCCTCATGGCTCTCAGAAGGGACAACCCTGCTGACACCCTGATTTTGGACTTCTGTCCTCCAAAAGTGTGAGATGTTTTTCCTCTGTTCCAGTCATTCAACCTGTGGCATTGCTATGGCAACCTCAGCACGAATGCACCTCCCAAGCCTGTTGTTTCTGAAGGCTTGGTGGTGACTTCATTAATTTGCAGGTGGGGAGGGGGCATGAGGGAGGGGAAAAGAAGGGAAAATGAAGCACACTTGAGAACTTTATCCTGGAAAGAACTTTGAAGGGAAGAGGCCAAGATGGCGGACTGTTAAGACCTCAAGCCCAACTCCTGCTCATACGCTCAACCAAAACACACCCATTTTAGCAACTTCAACCTTTGAGAAGGAAGGAGACCAGCATCCCCACAAGGAGAAAGGACACACACCTTCCTAAAGGAGAAGTTGATCTCTCTTGGGGTTACGCAGCCCTGTTCAGAGACCCATAAACCACAGAGAGAGATCAATGAAGGACACTCTCTGGGAGCTGAAAACTCTGAGTGCTATTACTAGCATTTGGAACTAACTGGAAGGAAATAGCTCAGAGAACGATGGGTGTGTTAAGGAAAGTGAATATGGAGGAATCTAAAAGTTGGCCTAAAAGAGCCTGAGATGGAAATTCCCACCAGTAGGAGGCATGCAGTGAGAACTGTTTAGCTCCAAGAAGGCATTCTGCCCAGAACCTTCAGAGGTGGGAGAGAAGGCGCCTTCTCCCAGAGACAGGAGCAGGATCCAAGCAGAGGTTAGACCCCATCCCCAGAGCAGAGGTCATCACATTGCTTCCCATCAAGATTTCCCAACTCCTTGCATATTGTGTGTCTGTCTAAATGGGCACGGGACAGGGAGTTGTTATCTTGTCCTCAACCCCTGCACTGACCCTGGGGGCAAGTGTGTGGGGAGTGGGGGATTTACTTCTCAAGGTCATAGGCAGCCGGACTTTGAGAAGGACGACCTGAGGGAAATGCTATGCCCTCTGAGCCCAGGATGTGCCAGTACGTTTGCCTTTGGAAGGAAGGTGTCAGCTGGTATATGGTGGCCAGAGGGTGGTCCATGGTGGAGTTTGCCAGTTTCTGTCTCCTCTTCTCTCTGGACACACACCTCCCCTGTATTCCCCCGTCTCCTGTGGTGACCAAGTACACAAGTCCTCACCAATAGAATGAGAAAAAACATGGTGGGTCCTCTTCCTGAGCACTCTTCTCAAGATTTTCTGTGCCCCCACCTTGCTCTCCCTCCCCTTTCATTTCTAGGTAAAGGGGCACCAAGTCTTCGGAAATCAAGGACCACACAGTGGGTTGCTGTATCCTCATAGGCTGGAACACCATGTGCTGATGAGAAATTCAGTATCAGATTATTCCTGAACAAGAAATAAACCTGTGTTGTATAGAGCTACTGACATTGGAAGCAGCTAAAGGAATTGTATCAAATATCTGCAGGAGTCCAACGAGAGCAGGGACTAATGAGAGCCTCTGTCAGGAGACAGCATGGTGTCAGGAGATAGTCCTGGATTAAGACTGAGTTCTAGACTCAGCGCTGCCATCAATTGTCCCTAAGTCACTGGAGATGGCTAAGAAGGCAGCCCTGCTCTGGATGAAGGACTCCACCTCCCGGCTCAGCTTCTGGGCATCCAGACAGCTGCCACCACACAGAACTTTCCCTCTTTTACCTGTGGTATTTCTGTGGGCTTCCAGGAAAAAATGTAGATGCAAAGACTAAAGCTGCACAGAGTATAAGCGCGACTTCTCAGAATTTGTGATGCAAGCATATGCCCATCTGTCATCCTGCATCCACTCTGAGTCTACAGGAAGGAGAGAACAAAGTTACTCGCAAGTTTAGAGGACAGGAACAAGGTGGGACAAGCACCATCCAAATACCTTCAAGTCAGAACCCCATTTAATCCTTCAACGACTCCATCTAACAGGCACTGTTTCCTTCTGATCAGGTAACAAACAGGTTTGGAAAGAGGCATTCCTTGCCACAGGTCGCACTGCTCGTAGGCACCAACATTGTCCACCTGAGTCCAATGCCTTTCCCCCCAATCCAACGCCACAAGGCTGCTCATTTGGTCAGTCAGTGAAGTGGGTGCTGTGTCCTCTGTCTGCTCCCTTATCAGCCCCTCACCAGCCTCTCACCGGCTCCACATTGTCTCATCCATGGCCATCAAAGCAGGGAGAGCACCCTTTCCCACAGCTACCCAGGAGCTGCTCTTGGCATCAGCACCCAAGGTTGGGATGTGGATAACCCTCTGAGCCTAGGAGACCCTCTGCAACCCTGAAAGCATTGTACAGACACTTCTGCCCCACAGTGAATGCTCCCAACCCTCCCCACCCTCTGACAGATACTGGGCACCTCTTCACCCTGAAATGTCTTAAATATTCACGACAATGTGAAATAAATGCCCATGTGTCTTGCTATAGACTCATTTCAATTATTACACAAGAATATTTGTCATTTTCTTATTGGTTTTATCTTTCTTTCTCTCTTCTTCTTTCTCATTTTCTTTTTTTTCTGTCCTCTTATATGCTTTCGATACCAGTTCATGTGAGTGCCTAGGCAAGGTAAGCTAATCATATGAGAAATTTCCTGGCTAAATAAAATTAAAATCATTTCAAAACCAAAGAGTATTTTATTAGCCTCCATTTTATATGATCCATTCCCGGTTCTCTTCCAAAGGCAATTACAAGGCAAGATCTTACTGAAAGTGGGAATGTCTGATCTAGCAGAGAAAGTCATATTTATAAAGCACACGCGCACCAAATTCACTTGAAGCTACACCAATGACATACGTGCACAGAGTCACTGTCACTGCCCCCATTTGATTGAAGAGGTAACTGAGCCTCTACTACATAAACTGAATTCTCAAGAGAGTGCCAAAAAGCTGAAGGGCTTCTGAGCCCCAAGTTCTGTTCTGTTGGCAAGGTCTCAGAACAGGTGAGGGGTATGGCCTGCCTGGGGCCCTGCTGTCCAGCCCCTGCTGGCAGGACTTCCTGGAAACAGGCCTGCTCCTTCCTGTGGCCTGGATGTGTCTTCCTGACCCTGCTCCCTCCCTCCCTCCGCATCTTCTTGACAGAAAGTGAAGTTAAGGGTCTTCATTTTTCCTACCTTTAATAAAGGCCAATTCTATTTCCTTCCCCCATTTTACACATGGAAAAATTCTAACACAGAAAAGTAAGCGGTTTTTCCCTAAGACTCTTCCAAAGAGTCTTTCATTGTTGTGAAAGGATCTTTTATTTGTCTCCCCATTTTCAAGAAAATCCCCCTCGCCTTTGGCATATGGACGGAGGCAGCTCTCCACCCCCACCACCTCCTCCTCTCTCTAGGCCCTGCAGCACTCAGGCCAGCCCACAATCCACAGGAAGATGAGAAAGCTGCAGCAGCGAATGTTCCACACGCTGTTCATTTGAATGACAGCGGGCAACATGAAGATGAAATTCAGAGTCGGGGCCAAAGTCAGAACTTGGAAATGAGCTTGCGTTGGAATATTAATATCAGAGGTGGCACTGGAGGGGTGAGGTAGAGAAAGGCAGAGGGAAGAGAGTGTCTACTGCTGTCAGCATGGGCTCCAGAGCAACTGAAATATACTGGGAGCTCAATTTCTGTTTGCCAGAGCCAGGGCGAAAATCTAATTAAATATGGTGTCTGAGTTTGGAAAAGCCAGAATGGAGCTAGAATATAAAGTGTGGCAGCTACCCTCAGATCAGAGGGCAATATTAATAAACCCACAGAAAGGGGCAGCCAGATCCACTGGTGGTATTGATAAAATGCAATGCAAAGCAAAGACAATGGGGCTGGGAATATTGCAGGGGAATCTGATAAATGCAGTCCGGGGACACCCCCGCCACTGTGGCCACTGACCTGACACAGGAGCAGAGGGCCTGGTCTCTTTCCTCTCCCTTCTCTTCCTTCGCTCCTCTCCTTCCTTCTCCCTTCTCATTCTGTCTCTTCTGTCCATCTCACCCCTGTTTCCTACCAGCTTGCAAACACGGCCTCAGTGAGCTTTCCTGCCAGTAACTGAAGGCAGGACTGGAGGGGAAGAATGAACAACAGAAGTAAATGAGTCTCCATCTCAGTGGAGAAATGGATGAGACAAATCGTCAAGGCTACACCATTCCTTTCTCTGTTCTCTCAGGAGATGCAGGTGGCACCTGCAGCTGCTGTAGAGAAAGTATTGCTTGCAAGCTAAGTGACCTCTTCAGTGTTCTTTGCTCAGCTGCCCATCATGTTGGACACTTGCAGAATTTACCAACCTGCTGACACTTCTGGAGCCAAAACAGAACCCTAAGGACTTTCATTTTCAGAGGTCATCAGGAGCTTCTTTAAGGTGTTAAGAGTGTAGACCCATGGGGGTTCAGGAGGGAATTTCCGGGGGCTCCTTCCTGGCTCCCTGGCTTCTTCAGAACTGCTGGCAGGGTGGCCAAGGGGCTTGGTGAGTGTGACCACCACCCACACCCTCCCTGCCATGAACCCTGAGCCACAGTCACAGCCAGAGGGAGGCTCTTGGATCTCAGCTGCACTATGCTCTTCTTTTGTCATCTGTATTTTAACTGACATCAGCTGGTATGTTATGACTTCGCCTTATTCTCCTAAGCTTTCTGTGTGATAGCTAGCATCTGCTTGGAGTGTTTGCAGCAATTTTACGTATTAATCTGTATATAATGCTGCCTGATTTCTCAGGAATTTTGTGAATGGTCGTAGCAAAAACTGCTCTAAGTAAGTCCAGTCTGCTCACGTGCAGTGAAATTTTAAATCCATGCCTTGATCTCCCCAAGCCATTTCTCCATCTCCCGCCTCCACGAACACCTAGGAACTAACTCTGGAACCAGAAAACATTAGTTGAAAGCCCACCTCCTGTGCTTACTAGCCGCCTGCATTAGCTTCTGATTTCTCTGGGCCTCAGTCTCCTTTTACGTTAAATGGAAATAGTAATGATTTCAACCACTCTGGCTTGGGTATAATGATCCAGTGAGTGCATCTAAGAGCAAAGTGGTCTTCAGGCTCCATGACTTCTCTGGTCCCCAGTCTGGAGAGCTGATGTCCATCAACAATCAGGGAAGAGTCTAATTATTGAAATAGCAGCCTGCATTTGAACTGCACATCCCGGCTCCAAGCGCCCTTCTCTGTCGTTTCTCTTGATCTTGACAATATCTTATGAGGTTTGGAGGCATTGCTATCACTACTCTCGTTCAATAGATGATAAAATTGGATCACAGGCACACCAAGAGATCTTTTTTACATTTCTATTGAATATATTGGACACAACATGGTGTACATTTAAGGCGTGCCAAGAGATCTTGAACAACACAAAGATGAATCTGTCCTCTCACCTTAAACTGTCACCTAGGGAGAAAGGCAGACCACAACCATAATCAGAGCCCAGCCCCATCTCCCTGACTAGGAATCCTCAGGACCTACGCAGGCCACCTGCTCTCCCTCCCCAGCCTGTCCCTGGTGTCTGTCATCTTCATTTCGCGGTGACGGCACTCCTCCTCGCCTTCCTGCTCACTGCTCCAGACACAGCAGCTGTTTTCTTAGACAAGCCAAGCCCACTACTGCTCCCTCTGCTGGAACCTTACCCAGAGATCTGTGACTTGCTTCACTTCATTCAGTCTGTCCTCACGTCTTACCCCTGAGCAAGGCCATCTGTGACCTGTTATAGGAAAGAGAAACCAGCCAGTCTCCTTGGTGCTTTCCTTCCTGCAAAGCTTATGGAACGGCCAGCCTGTCAACCGACCGACCTACCTACCTATCATCTAGCTATTATCTATATACCATCTAACACCTACAATTATCTACCATCTATCATTTATCCTCTAGCAATTCGTCATCTCAAATCTATTATCTATATCGATCATCTTTCAATTTATCATTGCTCTATTATTTTGCTTGCTGTACGTCCCCCGCGCGCTGAAGATCCAGGTGCCTCCTCTACCCGTCACAGAAACTTCAGGACCTGGAGAGCGAACGGTGCCCGCCACGCAGCGGCAGTAACTACGCCCCCGCCACCTGCACGTTAACTCCACCACTGAGGGGCATCGAGTGTAACAGTCAAATGCACAGGTCGGAAGCAAACAACATGGGTTACAACGGCTCCACTTATAATCTAGATAATATTGTGTGAGATTCTCAGCGGTCCTGCTCATCGCATCATCTGCAAAGTGTGAAAATGGGCAGCAGCCCCACCAGCAAGCTGTTTAGGGAAGTAAATGAGATAAGTGAGCACATAACACAGCTCAGTGAGGGCGTCTACACTGTCACTGCAAGTGTGGTCACCATCATCCGTCCTCAGCACCACCGCCTCCGCAGGAGCACTGTCCCTGTGAGTTAGACTCAGCAAATGTAAGGATCCCACTACATTTTTTTTTTAAATCTCAGAGCGAAGTCACAAAGCAAGTCATGCCACAACTGAAACAAGGGCCCATTCCTCTCCACCAAGCCAGGTTCCCACTGCAGCGCCCTGCTCCTCCTGCCACAGTGCAATGCAGGGAACCCGAAGAGGGCAAAAGCTGAGCCCTGCATAAGGCCATCATGCAGCCTTTTTCTGCCCAAGATGAACACAGACCATGTGATGTCTGTCCAGCAGTCATCTCTCTCTGCTTTCTTGTAACGGAATCCCATTTTGTTGGGACAATGTACCCAGTCCCAGCGATGAGCCATCACAGTCCAAGCCAATCAGAAACTTGAACTTCCCATTCACATTCCCCTGGCTGGCCAGTGATATGCAGGGGGGGTCCTGCTGAAGCCTTATGGGCATAACCCCCATAAGAAGAAAGAGTCACCCAGGGGCAGATCAGGTGCCCCCCGCTGCACCCCTCCACTTAAGATAATGTGCGTGGGCATGTGCAGGGCTGTAACCAGCATGCTGTGAGGACACAAAGCGCCACACTGAAAGGACCCAAGCCCTGCCCTAACGTGGCAGCAGAGAGATGAAGCATGGAGGCGCTCACATAACATGATTATATGGCCACTGCTCTTCTTATTTTCCATTACTTGCTACCAAAATCATTCCAGTGGCCTTTGGTGGGTTCCCCACTCCTCTGGCACTGCCTTCATGGTTTGTCTGGCTTTCTGTCCATTCCTTGTAAAGCCAGTCTGCACTGCATAGCCAAAATCGGGACTTACTGATTCGTATGACTCCCAAAATTCTTTGCCACAACCAAGTGATCCCTTGCCCATCTGTCTTCAGCCTCCCTGGACACAAAAATGACTCCACGTCTCCACTGTCACCATCATCACTCGTCATGTTCATGTAGCCTGCATCCAGCTCAGACCCTGCCCAGCACCCTCCCTCACCCATTTCTGGGTACTGCCTTGCCAGGCCCCTGCCAGTGCCTGGAGAAGCAGCTGTGACAGAAGCATGCTCAGTCCTCTCCCGACAGAATGCACTTACACTGCATTACAGTCCCAGGGTGCACCTTCAGTCTCAGTTTCTCAGGACTTCTCGACAACCTTCAATCACCTACTGGACAGGCAGAGCGGAAAGCAAAAGCTCATGGTCTATGTGTGTTTTTCTTTTTTCTTTTTTTTATGGTGAAAAAAAATTATATTGAGAATTTTGTTGGCAACGTCCTAAGCATCACAGTCAGGAGTCAGCCGAGCATAAGCTTTCTTTTCTCCAGCAGGTCTGATCAGAGCGCTGACCTTGGCCACATCAGTGTCACAGAGCTTCTTCACAGCCTGTTTGATCTGGGTCTCGCTGGCCTTGACACCCACAAGGAATACACATGTGCTGCTGTCTTCCGTCTTCTTCATGGCTGACTCGGTGGTTGGGGGAACTTGATGGGACAGCAGTCTAGCTTGTTTCTCCTGGAGGCACTCTTTTGAGGATATTTGGGCTGCCTTCGGAGCCACAATGTCTTGGGATGTGGGAAGTGGGGGTGATGTGTGGATCTTCTTTTTGTGGCTGTGGACGCCTTTCAGCACTGCTTTCTTGGCCTTCAAAGCTTTGACTTTGGTTTCGACTCTGGGAGGGTCAGGCGCTTCTTTCTTCGCTTTCATTGCCATCTTTGTGAAAGGGTCCTATGTGTTTTTTAACGAGCCTCAGAAAGATCAAGCCACTTGCCCTTGATTACTGCACCTCTAAGAAGGAACAGAGTGCAGACTTGACATTCACTGTTTCTTCCATTAGAGGAAAACTCAAATTCTGAATCAACGCATCTGAGTGACATAACCAAAAGAGAAGCTGATGGCCCCAGCTACCCTGTGGTGACTGAGGAGCCCACGTCCTACAGCCACGGTCCCTGTGTGTGCAGTCCTCGGGGGACCTAGAGGTAGGAGGAGCAAGGTGCTGGGTGGTGCTGGAGGTACCACACAAGTGCCCAGACTGCACAAGAGCCTCTGCCCGGTATGAATGTGGCAGCTAAAGGGGCACAAGATCCGCCTGCAGTCTTGCTCCTGCCACCCAGTCACGGAGGCCAGGGGACCCCCAGCCATGGGAGAAGCATTCAGGTATGGATGGTGGTGAGGCTGGTGAGACCTGTGGAAACACAAAGAAGGGGGAGAGCCAAACGGAGGAAGCCTGCAAAAGCTGCTCCAGGCTGTCAAGCTCCCTCAACTCGCCTGTTCAGTGATCAGTACAAACAGTCCCCAACGGCCGCCCTGAGGCCAGTAAGCGCTCCAGAGCATCACCCAGGAAACTGCTTCTGATACACAGGGTTCACTCCAGGGCCTCTTCACACACAGGACAAGAATCCCTCCTGGAAAGGGCACAGTGCATACTTGGTGCCCAGCAGCTGCCATGGCGCGTAGCCTGCCTCTGCAGCAGGCTGTGACTTGCCAAGCCCACCCGGCGACTGGCCTGGATTTCAGGGCAGCGGGGGCGGCAAGCTACCTGGGGTCAGTCTGACCTTTCTTGAACAAGTCCTGCAGACAAACAAAGCCTGGATCTTGTCTGTAAATGAAAAATGAAAACTATTCTAAAATGTAACGTGAAAAACGTATACCTGATAGAGTATACACAGACATGTGGGAAAGACTTTGATCCATATCAGCGAGCTGGGGGCGAGGAGAAAAGAGGGAATTGCCCAGAGTGAGTGGCCTGTGAGCTGGGTGTTTGAGGGTAAGTAGAGAATCCAGGACAGAGAGCACAGTAGTCGGGGTACGAAAGCTGGGCAGGGCCACAGTCATGTGGGAGAAGCAGGGACAGTGGTCACTGGACCTGCCGGGGCTGGAGATGTGAATCGGGTGAACTCCAGACCCGCCCGCCCCCAACTCAGCCTTAAAAGAACTCAAGTCCAGAAATGCACAAACAGAGAGAAGAGAATCACGTCCACACAAGCCTCCCGACAGCTTAGCGGGGAGATTTCTGAAGCACACCTGCGAGATTCCAGCAGCTGGCATTAGGAGGGCCTCAGATGTAAGGGCTTCCCAGAGAGATGACCTTCTCCATTCCTGCTGTGGGACAATGACACAGGGAGCCTCCAGTTTGGACCATGGCTTGACCACCAGCCCCCTTCCCTCTGGGCCTCTCCCTCTCCTCAGAACCAGGCAGTGGGCACCTCC
Source organism: Solenodon paradoxus (assembly GCA_004363575.1). NCBI lineage: Eukaryota > Metazoa > Chordata > Mammalia > Eulipotyphla > Solenodontidae > Solenodon > Solenodon paradoxus. Next base: position 73,663 of record RJWH01003223.1, on the reverse strand, counting down.
ACTGAGAGTTTTCAGATGGAAAAGCCTTGGAGCCAGGAGAGACTGCCAGCCACACCATGCAAGTGGCAGGGCACAGCCACACCCACAGGCTGAACCAGGGTGAGGCACGCTGAGCAGCTGTGTGCTGGCTGACCAGGCCAGAAAACAGCATTGTCCTCACTGGACCTGCCAGCCCTGCCACACTGTCAGCCCAAGGTTCCCTCGCCTCCAACTAGATTGTGAGGTGGCTTTATGCTGCCCCAGGCCAGGCCTGCCAGGATGACTACACAAGCCCAGAGGGATAAGATCACAGAGGTCCCAGAAGACCTGACAGAGTGAGGAAGAGTCGATACCAAGGCCCAACCAGGCCCCAGAGCAGAAGGAGTGAATGTACCGGTCAAACCCCAGATCCTCTGGACCCCAAAATTTGGCCAGGACCCTCTTTGAAAGGGGGACGTGAGCATCAATGATCCAATTTCCTACAGATGCAAGCAGGGGTCTGGACTCAGGGAGCGATTTTCTCATCCTGCCTTCTCTCTGGGGGGAAAGGGTGGGGTTTGCACACATCACTCATCTGCTGTCACAGCACTGCGAGACCCGAGTCAGAGAGGTGGAGAGACTGAGTCGTGGCTCACAATGAGGGTACCATAGCCAAACCAGCTTCCCCGTGGGCTTCCAGAGGGACCAGAGGGGTAAATGGTGGATCCTAGAAAAGCACCCTTTTTACTTTTTTCACTGCACAAGGTCTTCTTTGAACCTGCAATAGGAAATCAGGTAAATGAACTGCATGCGTGCGTGTACACACACACATACACATATAGATACATACACATGTACACCTGTACACCCACGCCCTATGCACACATGCATGTGTATGCATATCTGCACACGCCACACGTGCTCTCTGACATTACCAGACAACACTTCGTTGTTAAAGTTCGAGCTGCGCTGACAGTGGACCCCTGCCTCATCCGCATACGCCCTGTGGGTCTCCCATTTAACTGCCAATTCAGGGCACTCTAGAATCCCCAAGGGGTATGCAGCACCCCAGCCTCTGCCTGCAGCCAGAGAACAAGGGACCCCACCCTTCCCAAAAACCGAGACCCATTGTCCTCTGCTGGCTTCCAAACCCGGAGCCCCGCATGGGCAGAGGTGCGGACCCGCACAAGACATGCACAAAGCTAAGTGCAACTGCGAAGGAAGCCTGCTGGTTCCCCGGTAGGTGCAGGTGGAAAAGTCAGGAAATCTGCTGTTCGGCCTCGAAGGCCCTGCGACCACCATCTGGGGCCTGCTGCGGACACCACCGGATCAACAGCGCCACCTGCTGCCCACTTTCCACAGTGCCACCCTCCAGCACCAGCCACCTGGGCGGGGTCTCTCTTCCAAACCCCAAAGGAGTCTGAGACAGGCGGCAGCACCCTTCCTCACTGGCTCATACCCTGTTGGCTCACAAACCCGGAGAAGCCTGCCTCCCCGTTGTGTGTAGGGAAGTTTGGGGGTCTCACCAGCCCTTAGGAGAATACCTCTTCAGAACCCTGAGTTGGACTCACTCTTCCAGACACATTTGCCCCACCTTGAAGAGGCGCAAACGCTCTGACAGCACCCATCTCTGACAGCACACCCCCCCATCACCCTAGGGGTCTTATTTTCACTGAGCGTTTGCCTGTACTCCCCCAGAATTAGCTCCTGGGGGCAAGGACGGCACTGCCCACACCACAGAGGGCTCTGGAGTGTCTCTGAGAACATGGAGACCACAGCCCATGCTCAGTTACCCTCTTGAAGACAGGCTCCACCAGGGGTGTCTCTGGTGCTGGGTGTCACAATTACCATGGCTGCCACTTTTTAAAAAGTGACTGTTTACCAAGTGCCAGGCACACACCTGACACAGGGGTCGTCTCATTTGATCTTCCCAAAGACCCCTGCAAACTGAGTAACAGAGAGATTAAGCAAGTTGCTTGAGGTCACACAGCCACGAAATGGCAGAGCTGGGGTTCCAGCCCGTGCACTCCAACATGAGATGCTTCCTTCTTAACAGCTATTCTATTCTCTCCCAGAGAAAGCGCGCCCACATGCACACTTGTAAATGCAGTCTCTGCTAGAAGTGTGCCAAGTACTTTTTCTCCCCAGCCTTCCCTGCATCCCCTTCTAAGGCACAACTGCTGGAGCTGCTGGGTCCCCATGAGGCCTCTCACCCCATTCTTTGTTTATCTGAGCTGCTCCCACAAGGGGTGCTTAATGAAGGGTACCCAATATGAGGGCCCTGAGAGGGAGGGGATGTCCAGAATGGAAGTGAGCTCTGGAAGGGTAACTAGGAACCCTGGAGTCAGGAGACCTACCCCCTCTTCACTCTTTTCAAGCTTGTGGAGTCCAGAGCCTCCTGGGGAGAGGCAGGCTCTAAGGATGGAGTTATGCAATAGAAGAAGTGCAGGCAGAGATTGTGCCAAGACAGCTGAGTGACTGGCTGAAAGTTTTCCACTCAGACCTACCTCTTCTGGCCCTCAATGTCCCACCAGGGCCTCCCCAGTCCCTACCACACCCACTAGCTGGGACTTTCTGGGATGGAAGACTTGCTTCTCCTCCCATAGAGAAAATCTGAATGCAGTCTCCTGGGGCAATGCAGGAACCCTCAGGTACCACCACCTGAGAACAGGAGGAAGGCCACTAGGGAGGGACTTAGTAAGGGGCAGGGGGGGAGGCAGGGAGAGAGAGGAAGATAGGGAGGAAACAAGGCAAAGGGGAAGAGGGAGAAACAGGGAAAGGGGAGAAAGGCAGTGGATAGAGATGAGAGGGGAAGAAGCAGGAGTGAGATAGTGGGAAAGGGGGCCAGATGGTTCTGGGAAGGCAAGGCAGAGGGGAGGAGGAGAAAGAGGCAGGAGGGGAAAAGACTGAGGAGGAAAAGAAGCAAGCTGGGGGAAGTTCTGGGGAGGAGGTAAGAAGGAGGAGAGCATCAGGGCCCGGGGCAGGGGAGCCCCCACACTCTGCACATTCAGCCTGGCTGGGAGCAAAGTGTTTGAGCTGACCAGGAGCAGCTGCTGAAGAAGTGGGGCTGGAGAAGCCCCACCAGGGCTGCTCTGGCCTCTCGGGATGGAAAGTGAACTTGGAGCAGTTACATGGACTGCTAAGTACTCAGAAAGTGTGTTAAGGACACAGAGACCTCTGTCCCCTGGTACCTAGGTGGGATTTAGCCCTGTAGAAACCATCTATTCAGTTTAAGTCAAATAGGCTGAACTGGAGCCCAGGGGATCTGGGGTCAATGGAAACAGTTCGGGGAGGTAGAGGGCTCTGCGCTCCCACTGTGCCCTCTAGGTTGGGTGCCCTCCCAACAGGGTTGCACCCTGGATGGAATCTGGAGATTAGAGAAGAGTCTGCAGGAGCTGCATGGAGCTCAGCGCCACTCCTGAGGGCCAGAGCCCCAATCCCCCCCCCAACTCAAACAGTTCTCCTTCCTCTCCCCCTACCTTCTGCCTAGCACTATGCTTCAGACCCGCCTGTCCCATTTTCTTGTACTGGTTTAGATGGGTGCCTACTCTTCTCCTCTGGGGATGATCCAGAACCCCCCACCCCCACAGTGGACAGCTCTGAGACCCTGCTGGGTCTTCATCCTGGGGGCCCCAACCACCCAAGAGGCTGTTCACTACAGTAAGCTGATCCCAAGTCCCCCAGAGGGAACTTCCCCTGCAGGACAGACCTTGGAAATGCCTTCCCTGGTGGCCCAGGGAGACCTAGTCTGCCTTATACGAGGCCAGAGGACCAGGGTTGGGTCACAGTCACGGTATCTGTTTAGAATCAACACGTTCTCCTTCAGGAAATGTCACACCTAGATTAGGAGACTAGGCCAGTGCTCCCACTGCCTCCTAAGCCACCAAGAAGTCCCCGGGGATGTCTTCCACCTGCATCAACCAGGTCTGACCACCTGCCACCCCATCCCCCATGCCCTCCGCTCCCTGGGGATCCATGACCCACAAAGCCTTTATTAGTTCTTTCAGCTCCATTAAACAACACAAATGGCTTGGTCACAGCTGACTGGTCCCAAATTTGCCAGTGATTTTCTTTTAATTTACCGTAGCTCAGTCCCCCTGTAATACAGGTAGAGGAGGCATATTTGTTCCCAAACTCCCCTCCTGGGGTTAATCATGCGCAGAACAAAACTCCATTTGAGCCACTTAATGATTTCATTTCCACCCTAGGTTTGAAGATGCTGTGGATATAATACTAATGTGGGTCCCTCTCTCCCCAAACTCCAGATGTTTGTGTGAGGGAGCAGGTGGGGTTTGTGAGCTCTTCACAGTCACCTCCAGTCAGAACCGGAAACACTGCCTCCTTTCCTGAAGGCCATAGGGTCCCCCCACTCTTCCAGGTGCTGAGACTGGACACCTACACACGTATCATCTCCTAAGAGCCTGGTTGGCCCAGGATCACTTTGCACCCACCTGTGGAAGCCGCTCTTCTCTACCTCCCCACTGTCCCCTGCAGACCCTGCATTCCACACATTCACACCCCACTCAGATCCCTGCATGTCTCCATTCCTTCCCTTCTCTGGTGCCAGAACCTTGACAAAGTCTCCCAAATTCTACCAAAGCATCACCTCGGCAGGGAAGTCAGCCAACACTTTTCTCCCCAGCAAAGAAAAATCACCCCTTCCTCTGCTCTGCCACTTATGCTCTTTGGTTTATTTTCACATTCTTTTATTGGGCATGATTTGTTTGCATGTCAACCTCCCCACGCTGCGCTCCCTGATGTGACAGAATTTTACCCAGGCATCTCCCAACTCTGTAAGCTTGATTCAAATGAATAGTCCCTATGTAGTTCACGCATGCGTTGTAAACTGACTCAGAATTAAACTGAGATGCTCAAAGACCTTCCATCTTCTAGGTTTCTGAAGCAGTGCTGGAATCGATACCTTGCAGACACCAGGGATTATTCCAAAGAGAGACTGGTTCACCGTCTGGACATCAGTTTTTTTGCGTGGAAATGGCGCCATCTGGTGGACTCAGGCTAAACCGCCTCTCAGTTGGAGAGCAGACATGGCCTCTGCCCTGAGCTAGGGTAATTACGTTGAGCACCACTCCTCATCTTCCAAGAAGGTGCGGAAGGAACTGAGAGGGCAAAATCACCCCCAGGCCTGCTGAGGGAAGGTTTGCTTTACCTCCTATCTACTTCTACCCTCCTTCTAAGATCTATATTCCCACTATCCCCCACAAAATGTGAGCCCTTCCTTGCCACTTCCCTAGGCTGGCTCATACCTGCCTCCAACCTGTCTGTCCACACACCTGCTTGACATCTCTGTCTACCCTACTGGAGTAAGCAGGCAAAAGGAATGGGGTGGAGTTGATGAGGAGGGAAAGTGCAGGCATTCCTGACCTCAAGGGAAAGCAAGACGGGGTAGGGAAAGATCTCTACCACCCCTTCTAGTATCTAGCTAAGACTCCACATGACACCACTATCAACCAAGGTGACCACCCTCACCTCAGCTGAGCTTTAGGGTGGAGTGGTTAAGGGCACTGTATCCCCCAGTTCTACATCCGGGCCCATGCATACTGTAGCAAGTCATTGAGAAAAGAGGGTGTAGGCAAGACCACCAGATGGGGTTCTAACATCCCCATCACCAGAGTGACTCTGGTCAAGATACTTAACCTCCTTGGTTTCATGTTGTCTTCTCCTCTAAGAATGATAGTCAAAGGGCTGCTTGGATTAAGTGCTTAGATGGTAACTGACACATAGTAAGAGCTCATCAGACATTAGCTGTCATTCTAGTAGACAGAATAAAACTTCCAATGACATTCCCATTTTCTGCATTGATATGTAAAGAGCTTGGAGATGTCACTCCCATCCTCACAGTAAGAAAGAACTTGAGCAAACTGAAAAACAACAGCTCTTCCAGATCCACTGAGAACTGAGGTCCCAGGGCAAAATGCTGACCTAAGAGTGGACAGACAGGTAGAAATGGAGAATCACAACTTACCAGAGCAGAAGCCCCTTGGGAGCCCGTGCCAGGACGGGAATCCCTAAATGGAAACTAATGAGTTGCCGGGCAGCTCAATGTGAACAAGCTTGAGGGCTAACAAATCCTGGGGACCCCGTCCCTGAGGAGGTCCCACACTTTCAGTTTTACCTCCAGGATTTCACCTGGTCCTCACAGTGAAGATTAGAGGAAAACAAACAAACAAAAAACAAACTTGCTTCCAGCTAAAGGAGAAGGAATTGGCCGCTTTGGATATATTCAGAGTGTTTTGTTCTTAATAAAGACTTGCCCTCAAGAAAGCTATTTTTCCATAGCCCTCCTAGTCAAGCAAAGGAAACATCCAATTCAGCTCCCAGCCTTCCTGACTCACCTGAGACTAGTGGGAATGGGGAGCTGAGAAATATATGAGTGAAAGTCACAGACCAGAGTATGGGCTCACTAAGAGATTAGTCAGAGGGTCTAGGAGATGCCCCCTCACCCCACTCTTTACCACACCAATAGGATTCCTCATAAGAACACAGTTGCAGCAGAAAATACTGGAAGCCTCAGGCCCTATTTAAGGAGGTGTCTCTAGAAAAATCTAAAGGTAATAAGAAGAGCAAAAACAAGGAAATAAAATAGAACTTATTTCTGGAACAACTACTACTGGAGAGAGTAAACACAGCTCCTACCCAGATAAACATAAAAGCCCCACACCAAAGTCTTGTCTACCTCATACATCACTTCTAGCTTTCAACAAAAAAAATTACAGAGTATGAGAAAAGGTAAAAAGTCAAGTCTGAAGAGATGGAGCAAGCATCAAAAGCAAACTCATGAATCTGAGATTTTGAATCCTCAAATGGAGGATTAAAACTGCCATAATAAATGTGCTAAGGATTGTAATGGGAAAGTGGACAGCATGAAAGAACAGATAGGTAATGTAAGCAAAAGATGGAAATCCTACAGAAAAAAATCAAAAGAACATGCTAGAAATAAAAACACTATAGTAGAAATACAGAATGCCTTTGATGAGCTCATCAGGGACTAGATACAGCCAAGGAAAGAATCAGTGAATTTGAAGAATTGTCAACAGAAAATTCCCAAACTGAACAACAAAGAGGGGAAAAAAAAAAAAAAAAGCCAGAGTAAACTGAGGGATAATTACAAAAGATACTTAATTACAATTACATACAAATGTGTAAAGGGAATGTGTGTAAACAGAAAATTGAAAGGAACAGAAAATACATTTGAAGTACTAACAGTTGAGAATTTTCCAAAACCAGTGATAAACCCCAAACGAAAGACCTATGAAGCTCAGCCACCAATAAGATAAACACAAAAGCATCCACACCTCAACAGATTATCCTGAAGCTGCAGAAAGTTAAAGACAAAAAAATCTTAAAAGCCAGGGGGAATGGGAATGAATTTACTCAGAGAGAACAGGGATAAAAAATTATATCCAGCTTCCCTTCAGTAACCATGAAAACAGGAGAGTGGAGAGAAATATTTAAAGGGGGAGATGGGATTCAGAGGGGTCAGGCAGAGGGAGGGAGAAAGAGAGAGAGGGTGAGCGAGAGGGGAGGAGAGAGGGAGAGAACGAAGGAGAGAGAGAGAAAGAAAGAAAGATTTTTTTAACCAAAAAATCGAATCAATAATTACAGGAAGAGAAGGAGAAGAGCGGTGTAGAGGCAAATAGGTAAAGGGGATTAATTTTATGGCGAAGGAAAAACTGAAACTGTTGTGATGTATACCTTAAACCTATGCAATGTTATAGGACAATATACTTTCAATAAAATGAATTTTTAAAAATAGAAACTTAGAATCGGTATCCTTCCAAATTGTCCTTCAAAAGTGCAGAGGAAATACTTCCTCAGATCAAATGAAAAATCAAAAGGACATTGTGGTCAATAAACCTGCCTTTGATAAAATGTTACAAATTCTCCAAGAGAGAAGGAAAAGGATATTGGTCAGAAATTTGAATCTCTATAAACAGAAGGCTAAAGAAGGAGTAAATGAAGATGAAATAAATTTGTGAGTGAAACAAATATATGATTCTTCCCTTAGGAAACTCTTCTTCCTCAGTCCAGCCCGGCACCTGCTGGTGCTTCAAGAGCTTGGCCTGCATCGCAGATGTGAGGGCTGTCGTCTGTCCCACCACAAGGCTGCAAGCTGCTTGTCCCTAGAACTCAGTCATGAGGTGCTATCTGAGCAATTAATCAAGTAATGCAAGCGCTCACACCAGAGGCCAGGACAGTGGGTAAATAACACGTCTCTTTATTAGCAGTTCAGTGAGAAGATCCAGAGCTGCTTCTGCCACAATAAAGGGCTCACCTGCTGGATTCTCTCTGCCCAGGTGTGGTCACTTCTCAGGTCAGGGGGGTCAGGGGTGACGGACATTCTTCAGATGCAGGCTGCTCCTTGACCCTGAAGCACATCAACCTGGGAAGCAGAGAAATGTCCCAAAGACACGCCACAGGAATGTGGGATGCCCTGAGGATGGCATGGATGGTGGCTGAGCTGGGCATTCAGAGCTGGTGTCGGCAGCAGACAATCCCAAGGATGGAAGACAATGGCTGGACTGGAACCGAAGTCTGACTCTATTCTATCAAACTTCCGAAGTCCTCAAGCCCACACTGCTTCACCTTTGTTAGTATTAGCAAACCCCTGGCATACAACATTGTTTGCTGAAAGCCAGACATGATGACCCACTGTCCTCCGGGCAACCTTTTGAAAGACAAGGAAACTGAGGCAAAGGGGCAGAAAACAACTCAGCCAGGTTAGAGATGGACGAAACCCATAATGGCTCCCAAGGCCTATCCTAGCCTCTGTATCCTGAACACCAACATCGCCCTCCTCTGAAGGTGCTTTTGGGTCAGAAGAGAACATTTGACGAAGTACCCTATGCAGAAGCAGGCATACAGTAGGTGCTCAATAAATGCTAGCAATTTAGTTCCACAGCCCTTTGTTAAGCACATGAGGTGGGGGCATCTGTGTCTACACCACTCCTCCTTAAGGCCCCACACACCAGGCAGTGAAGCAGTAACCTTTTCCACTTGGCTCCTGGACTTGACTTTCCATCTCCCAGAGCCAAGTAAACAGCCAGCATGTACCCACAGGTTCCGAGTGCAGGCCTCAATGTCATGTAGCCAAAGTCGCAGCACTCTTTGGTAGCAGGACAAAAGCTCAATCACCTTCACCCCTGACTCAGGTGCTCTAGAATCTTGTGGTCAGATGTGTCAGCAGGCCCACAGAGGGACCGGGGAGCATCCACGCAGAGCGCAGGCTCCAGCCTGCTGGCACAAACTGCAGGTGACCCCTGGGCCACAACACTACAGCAGAGAGTGAGAGAAGTCAATCTGAACTTGGCTTCAAGTCCTTCCAGAAACTTAAGACAGACCCAGCAGGAGCCTAAGGCCCACTGACCCCATGCACAGGTCCCTCATGAACGGGACCTCATATCAAACCTAAATGTCAAGCCCCACCCAGAGCACGATTCCCTGCCCAGGACAGACATTTTCTTACCTGCAGCTCTTTCATCTGCGACTCAGCTTTCCAGGTAGCAGTTTCTGTCTTGAAGCTCCTGAGATGTTTCATCCGAAAGATGGCACAAGCTACAGGGACGGAAAAGAGGAACAAAGCCTAAAAGAGACTGCAGGATGGCAGAGCCTTGGCAGGGACATGGGGGCAGGACACACCATCAACCTGGGAGAGGGCTACAAAGAGGCACTGAGTCCAGAGGGCTCCAGGCTTGAGGGGAGCCCAGGACTGAGCCAAGGCTAAGGGAGACTGACCACAGAAGCAAGACCAGCAGCCACCCGCCACACCTACCCCACTAGAAAGATAAGTGGGTTTGTCCCCACAATTACCTTCTTCTCACTTGCTCTATTCGATCTCGCATAACGTCCTGTCTCACCTCACTTGGCACTTGGAAGATACGGGTATGGCTGTAAAACATCATTCCAGTTCTGGTTTCCTTCATTTCTTTTTCACGAGGCATTGTGAAACTGCTAGGGTTGGAATCCTATGGATGACAGTCTGACCCTGTCAACTTCTGAGCTGGTCCTTTACTTTTCTTATATCAGGAACATAAAGAGAATTTTTATTTTTTTACTAACCCTTTGAGTCACCCAATAATCATGGGTGGAGAATTAAGGAAACAGAGAAGTTAAGGACCTTTTTACTAGAGTCACAAAGCAATTCTCATTAAGACCAAAACTCACTCCTTCTGAATTCCTCTCCAATTTCCTTACCAGTCCTTCTAATCAGAGCCCCACCCTACTTGTTATGAGTTAGAGATAAGTCAATACAATTCGGTCACAAAGAAGCTGTCCTGTTTTGCCCACCAGAGTGGACTTGCCTTCCTCTCGATGGCCCTTCCTATTACTGTGCTCCACTACTCCACTCACAAGTCCCTCTCTAGAGGCACAGTCTGTCCACTGAACCGCAGTTCTGTGTCTGCTGAAACTGGGTAGCACCTTGCTCAGGGCTTTGGACTTTCAGTGTGAAGACGGCACTGACCTGCCTCTAAGATGAGTGCATGCATGAGAACCTCTCACACACAGCAGAACTGTATTGGTGTCCAAAGACAGAGGTAAGAACAGTTGGAATCTGGTTCCAAGATGATAGACTATTAAGATCTCAAGCTGGCTTCTTCCCTACAGCATAACCAGCAAAACACCTAACTGACAGCTATAGCTCTTGAAAAGAAACGGGACCAATATCTCCCCAAAGAGAGGTGGCATATGACTGCTTAAAAGTTAGGAGAAGTCTATCTGTCTTGGCATCACAGCACTCTTTTTAGAAACTCTGGAGACATACGGAGAGACCAGTGAAACTGACACTATCCCAGAACTAAAGGGCTTTCTCTCCCACAGAAAGCATACGCATATCTGGGAATTGGCTTTAAGTCACTGAGCCAGAGACCTCAACATGGGAAGAAAGAGGATTAGCATCTCTGGGGACTGAGACATTTCTTCCATAAAGTACCTTCACTGGAGGCTGCCATTGTGGGAAAGTCCCCAGAGAGGAAACTCTCTCTGCCATTAGCATACTGGGGCATAACTGTTAGTACTCACTGCTGCTTTTCCACAGGTTTCCAGAAATATGCAGCTAGGTCAAGCAGCACCTGAGCAAATAATCAACTTTGTCCTGACAAGAAGCATTCCATTGTCTCCCTTTTGGGGGAAAAATAATTGGAAGGATACCATAAAAACAGCAGCTCCTGCCAGCCTGAAAAATAGCTTCTTATCTGCTTGGTACCTCCTGAAATTCCACCCCCAGGCCTCAAGGCTTGTTTATCATCCCCTGCTGGGACTCCCAATGGTCTGGAAGACTATGGGACTCCACAAAGAAAAGCTCCTGCATCTCTCTTTTCTGTGGGTTGTATTGGGACTGTGGCCTGCTTATAGACTGGGCCCATAACTCTTGGGTCTCTCTCCATGGGCTTTGTTATTTAGGCTTGCAACTCTGAAGGAAAACCCTGCATTGCCTGGGTCTACTCCAACCCTGTAGGTTGAAATCTCAGGCCTCAAACAGGGTTTACCTTAAAGCTTCAACAAGTCTGACAAGTGCTGAGACCATACAAGTAAAGGAAGTCCAGCTTTCCAGACCAACATCACGGTCAATTCTGTACAATTCAACACCCTACACATGGTCATGCAAATAGACCTTTATATATTGGGGGCTCATTGGGGGCTTTATATAGAGGGCTCAACAATAGACTGGAAGAAGTCTCAATGGAATCAATGAACTAGAAGGCAGGGCAATGGAATGCACTCAAGCAGAAAAACAAAGAGAAATAAAAATTAAACGAAAGAAAGACAACATAGGAAACCTATGGAATACCATCAAGAGGAGCATCATTAATATTATAGAGGCCTCAGAAGAAGGGAAAGATAAGGGGACAGAAAGTGTATTTGAAGAAATGATAACTGATAATTTGCCTAACCTGAAGAAGGAAGCAGATCTGCAGACCCAAGAAGCTCAGTGACCAAACAAATCTACACCAAGCCACATCATCACTAAAAAGTCAAAAATACAAAATAGAGAATCTTAAAAGCAGCTAGGGAAAAATGAATTACAACATATAAAGGAGTTCCCATTAGACCATCAGCAGATTTCTCAGCTGAAACTTTACAGACCAGAAAGGAATAGCATAATAAATTCAAAGTGCTGAAAGAAAAAGAGTTCCAAACAAGGATATTCTGCCCTGTAGATTACAACTTAAAATTGAAGGAATGATAAAGAGCTTTTACAGATACATGAAAATTAAAGGAATTCATCACATGAAATCAATTTTGCAAGAAATATTAAAGAAAGTTCTATAAAATAAAAAGAAATCCCACTTAAAAGAAATAAAATATCAAAATACAAATGTGGAGTAGAGGAAAGTAAAAATGTGGACTAATAGAATGAGCACAAGACTAACTTGTTTTGAAGTGAAAACAGATTATAAGCATAGAAACTTTTAGGTAAATCCCAGGGTAACCTCAAAATATAACTGCAGGGGAAAAAAGCAAAGAAGAAAATAGAAAGGGAAACCAAAACTGGCATAATTTCTTTCAAATCACCTGAGAAGAGATAGAGAAGAAAGAAGTTACTATCTGTCACAACACCCAGAAAATAATTAACAAAATGACTATAAGCAGTTGTACATCAATAATCACCCTAAATGCTAATGGACTGAACTCGCCAATCAAAAAGCACAGAATGACAAAAGAATTAAGAAAAACTTAACCCAACTTTCTGCTGCATTCAGCAGCAGACACATCTGCATTCAAAAGATAAGCATAGGTTCAAAGTCAATCATTGGAAGACAATCCTACAATCAAACGGTAACCAAATCAAGAAGAACAACCATACTTATATCAGATAAAATAGGTTTACAACCTAAGAAAATAACAAGACAGGGAGCGACATTATGTAATTAAGAATAATTGCATATTATTATAATTATATTATGCAATTGCAATTGTATTATATATAATTAGAGGGTCAATTCAGTAAGAAGACATAATGCTTATTAATATACATGCTCCAAATGCAGGAGCATCAAAATACAAAAGCAATTATTAACATAAACGAAGAGAGACATTAGCAATAATACAATAAAAATAGGAGACTTCAACATCCAACTTACAACAATATACAGATTAACCAAGCAGAGAAACAACAGCTTCAAAATGACAAATTAGAACAGATGGATTTAATAGATATATACTGAACACTTCATCCTATCACTTTCCTCAAGCTCTCATAGAACATTCTCAAGAATAGATCATATGTTGGGAAACAAAACACATCTCAATAAATTTACAAAAACTGAAATCATACCAAGCATCTTCTCTGATCAAAATAGCTTAAAACTAGAAATTAACTACACACCAAAATAAATGGAAGATTCCAAAATATACAGAGGCTAAACAACATGCTTCTTGAGTAAAAGAGGAAATCAATGGAGAATTTTAAAAGTAATTGGATACAAACGAGAATGAAGACACAAGCTACCAGAACTTATAGGATGTAGCAAAAGCAGTACCTAAGAGAAAAGTCTATTGCAATGCAGACCCATCTTAAGAAAAATATCACAAACAATCTAACCCTATATCTAAAAGAATTAGAAAAGAACAACTGAAGCCAAAAGTTAACAGAAGGAAGGAAATAAGAAAAAAAATGAGCAGAAATAAACAAAAGAGAAATTGTAAAAAAAAAAAAAAACCTCAGAGAATCAATGAAACCAAATATTGGTTCTTCGAAAAAATAAACAAAATTAACAAATCCTTGACTAGACTCACTAAGAAAAAGAGAGAGAAATCACTGATAACTAGAATCAGAAATTAAAGGAGAAAAGTTACAACAAATACCTCAAAAATACAAAACATCATGAGACACTACTATGCCAACAAATTGAACAAGCTTGAGGACATGGACAGATTTTTGGAAACATACAGCCTACCAAGAGTAAATCAGGAAGAAATGGAAAACCCGAGCAGGACTATCCCAAGCAAGGAAATTAAAGAAGTAATCAAGAATTTCCCTAAAAATAAAAGCCAAAGATGAAGCAACTTTACTAGTGAGTTTTGACAAAACTTCAGGAAAGAATTAATGCCTATTATTCATAAACTTTTCACAAAAATAGAAGAACAGGGAATGTTTCCAAACACTTTCTATCATGTCAACATTACGCTGATACCAAAAGCAGATACGAAAGAAAGAAAATTACAGATATATATGTATATATACATATATATAAAGAACATAGATGCAGAAACCCTCAAAAAATATTAGCACACCAAATCCAACAATACATCAAAGGATCATCCATCATGACCAAATGGAATTTAATCCCAGGAATATAAGGATGGTTCAACATACACAAATATATTAATAATTAATATAATACACTATATCAACAAATGCAAGAGGAAAAATCATATGAACTTGTCAAAAATGCAGAGAAAGATTTTGACAAAATTCAGCACCCATTTATGATTTAAAAAAAAAACTCTCCATAAAATTGGAATACAAGAAATAAACCTAACATAATGCAGGTCATATATGATAAACCCTCAGTCAAATTTATGTTCAATGGTGAAAAACTGAAAGCATTTCCTCTAAGATCCATAATGAGACAAGGCTGTCCATTCTCACCACTGTGATTTAGCATTATACTGGGGGTCCTAGCCAGATCAATCAGGCAAGAAGAAATAGAATAGATCTAACTTAGAAAAGAGGATGTTGGGCTATCACTATTGTTAAATAACATGATCACATGTGTAGAAAATCCTAAAAATTTCATCAAAAAACTACCAAAAATAATCAGTACAGGAAAGTGGCAGGTTACAAAATCAATATACAAAAATCTGTTGAATCTTTATTTGAAAAACAAAACAATAGAAGAGAATTCAATCAAGAAAATGATCCCATTTGCCAAAGAAACAAAAATAATTAAATACCTTGCCATATACTTGAAGGAGGTGAATGAACTATACAATTAAAACTTTAGAGGAAAATACAAATAAAAAGAAAGATATCCCATGCTGATGGTTGGAAGGAATTAACATTGTTAAAATGATTATCTTACCTAAAGAAATATACAGGTTTAATGCAATCTCTGTTAAGATCCTACTGGCATTTTTCAAGAAAATAGAAGAATATTTTTTCATTTTGCATGGAATAACAATGACCCTGAATAGCCAAAACAATCATGAGGAAAAAGTACAAAAGTGAAGGTGTCGCACTCCAAGAACTTGAGCTATACTACAAAGCAGCAGTGATCAAAACTGCATGGTACTGGAATAAAAACAAAGTCACAGATCACTGAAATAGCACTGAATCAGCAGATATAGACTCACACCTATATGGTCAGTTAATACAACAAAGGAGCCAAGAACTTATGATGGAGAAAGGAAAGTCTTTTCAATAAATGAAGCTGGGAAACTAGACAGCCACATGCAAAAGAATAAACCTAGATTACTCTCTAAAACTATACACAACAATTAATTCAAAGTAAATTAGAGACTTAAATGCAAGACCAGAAACCATAAAATACTTAGAAGATAACTTAAGAAATTCATTCCATAATATCAGGCTTAGGGAAGTCTTTGGGGACTCAACTTCAGTGGCAAGGGAAGCAAAAGCAAAAATAAACAAATGGGACTATATCAAACTAAAAAGCTTCCACACAGTGAAAGAAACTATCACCAAAACAAAAGGACAATCTACTAACTGGGAGAAGATATTTGCACATCATACAGCTGACAAGGCCATAAAGAACTTACAAAACTCAACAACAGAAAAACAAACAGCCCTATCAAAAAACGTTAGAAGAACTAGATAGACATTTCTCCGAAAAAGACACACAAATGACTAACAGGCATAGGAAAGATGTTTCTTCCTCACTCACTATTAAAAAAATGTAAATCAAAACAACAAAAAGATACTACCGTAAGATTAGCTATCATCCAAAAGTCTGGAAATGACAAATTTTGGTGAGGATGCAGAGAAAAGGGAACTCATTTTACACTGTTGGTAGGCATGTAAATTGGTGCAACTCTTATGGACAGTAATACAGAATGTTCGCAAAAAACTGAGAATGAAAATCCCATATGATTGCATGATCCAGCTTCTGGATATTTATCCAAAAGACACAAAAACACTATAATTCACAAAGATATGTGCACCCCCATGTTTATTGAAGCATTATTTACAACAGCCAATAATTGGAAAATACCTAAGGGCCCATTGTCAGATTAATAGATAAAGATGTGATCATTAGACGGTATTATGTTAAGTGAAATGAGTCAGAAGGAGAAAGTAAAATATTGAATGATTTCATTCATATATGGAATATAAAAATAAAGCAATAGAACCAAGGCTACCAGTGGAGAATGGGGTAGAGGGAGAAGTGGTTATGGGGGTCCAACAATGGTGGAAAACTTTTGGTAATTTGGTGGTGGCTGGGGTATGGGATGGGAACCAGCACATATACATTTATACTATTTTGTAAATCAAAGTTACCTCAGTATTAAATTTTTAAAACACGGGGTGGGGAATTCTGCACGAGGGAGAGTTCACTCCCACTGAAGAGGAGTTAACCCCAGGTGGGAAAGGGAACCTCAAAGAAGGATCCAATGCACAGTCTCTGCCTAGTTCGGAGTTCAGTCCAAAACCAACATTTCTCCAGAAACTTTTGAGAACTTGTGTATCCAGGGTCCCCCACCCTATGTCCTCAAATATTCCTCATTGCTTGTCTCACATTTTCTTTAACATCCACACACTTCATCCACCTAGTGAACTTTTATCTTTCTGAAATTGTATGCGCTGTCTTATTTTCTGTCTTTGGGAGAGTCTAGCAAACTGGTCAGTGCTCACCTACCAAATAAATGAGTAAACACTGATGCTTAATAAAGAGATATATATTTCCTACCTGCATACATCCATAAACCAATAGGGTGATCCCCAGATTGTTGGGGCTGGGGGTGGGGGTGGAATTAGGCAGAATATATTGATTTGAAATTAGGGTGCAGAAATTAGATAGAGGTAATTGATTTCTGTGGCATGTCTCCAAAGCTTTAATCCAGTGTGACACACAGCAAAGGTTTACAAAACACCAAAGGTGATGTTTGTATTATCCAAATCAAGGAATTGCAATGTGACAGTTCCAAAGTATAACCTGGTCAGCAGACACAGACCTCCTGGGGAAGGGAGACTGGATTACAGGCACCTACAAATGATATTCAGAGTTTGGGAAGATTTCTCATCCAAAAAATCCTCCCCAGGGAGATCTCAAGTCCCACCATTACTTATCTCTTCTTATTAGTGAGCACTGAGCCTTTGAATCTTCCTTTAATGCTAATACCACTGGAAGGAAAAATTGAATGTCCTGAACCAAAAATATATTTCTTGAGACTATTTCCTCCTTGATAGAAGACAGCAAAACTAGAGATGGAGGCAGGAAAGGAAGGAGAGAGTGCAGAGATAGTCTCCATCACAGTTTCGCGGAGGTCCAGTTCAATCCCACAAGCCCTCTCCTGAGAAAAGAGACCCCAAGGGAGCACAAGCTCCAGAAAGGCAGTAGGGAGACCTATGAAGGAGGAGGAACTCCACTCTCAGCATCAGGGATGGTTGGTGCTTGTAGGCACCCAGAAATGGAACACAGATTCTAGCCTCAGGATTTGAGACACCTCCATCAGCTCAGCTGCCCATGAAGGCTTTGGCCTTTGCATTTTAAGAGTTTAATTTATTTTAGCTCTTTAAAGTACAGCCACCTCTGAACCAATCAAGTGCAAGAGTGCAGAAGTCTAAAATGCATTCCTGATCATTTAAGAAATTATAAACAAACCTAGTTTTCCAACCCTGAAGTCGTTTTTTACTCTAAGATCCCAAATTCAGGCAGAAATTTTCTTCAGTTATCTCTAGAGAAGACAGTTGCAAGTTTGAGTGTGTATTCTGAAGAGGATGCACTGTCTGCCCCTACCTCAACAGTTTGACTCAAAGGTCAGTGTTATACTTTACCTCCATCTTATGAACTGAATTCTTGTTCTCTCCTCCAGAACGTCTTGACTCTGGTTTGTTAACAAATCAGCCTTTGAGAGACTGTGCTTCACCTAGAAAATGCAAGAAGAGTCCCACATCATTGCCCAGAGAGGACTTTGTGGCCTGGGCAATAGGAAACCCAGCCTGGGTGCTCGCTTGCCCAGGATCCTTCGCAGCAGGGTCTCCAGCCTTCCTTGCCACCTCATCCACTCTCCCACACAGGATTGCCTCAACTCTAATTACCACATCTCTGGCCACATGTATATCTTGGCCCTGGAGGGGAGGACAGTTGGTGAACATCTTCTCCTTTATGTCCTGGGAAGCCTCTTCTTCAGTCTGAAAGGTAAGTAATTCCCCCTGAATTTTATCCCCAGTTTTCTCTCTTCTCCTTTCCTTTTATTCCCTCTCCATTTCAACATATGGGCTATGTGTCCATCCAAACACTACCACACAGTTTCTGCAATAAGTTCATCTCTTCATACCATACTATAGAATTTCAGAACTCACTGTCTCAAGAGTATGCCCAAGACATTCCCAAGAGCTGGGGATAATGCATCCAAAACCCGTTATACAATATGCTTGATAAGCTAAGGCATCATATGTCCCGTTTGACCAGGATTATCCCAGGGTAACAATGTTGAAACCCCCAAACCCCACCTGTTGTCCGGTAAAAGTCTAGACAGCCCAACCTCCTACATCTGGTGTTACTCCAGTTGGCTTTTGTTTCAACTCTAAAACATATATACTGAACCTGATTAGATGGCGATTTCAATATATCTCTTGTAAGAAATCGCATCCCAATGTCCTCTAGAATATTTGATGTATTAGACACTGCACTAGGTACAATATTTGGCAATAAACTTGTGTTCCCCAGTTCTAGGGAAAGGGAAGCCCAGATCCCTGAACGCACTGAGGCCAGCTCTCTAGAATTTGAGGTGCCCCAAAACAGAGGACTCATACTCACTTTTTTCAACCAATGCTGCACTACAGACACAGCTTCACTTTCCACAACTTCAATATCCTGCAACAAAGTTGAGAAATTGATACTCCAGAATACCTAGAGTACAATCTCTACTCCTATTCTGTCAAAGTTACATGTTGTAAGAGCTTCTCTCTGGAAGTGGGGTCTCAGCAAGGAGAAGACACATGAGACACAATTCCATAGGACTACCAATTGCACTTACCGAACTGGTTTTCGGTGGGAAAGGGAAACCTGCACCTTTCCGAGCAAGAATGTACATGATCCATGTTGTGATTATCATCCTTGGACCTATGCCAGGACTCCTTCTTGGCTCCCTTCTTCCATGGAAGCTGCCTGAGAACTCCTTTGGAACAAGGTCATTGAAAGGAGGTGCCCACCTGATTGGCCGACTAATGATGATGTGACAATGACCTCTCATTAATCTGCATAGTCAGAGCGGAGATGGAAAGAGGGTTCAGGAAGTACTTACCTCAGTGATAGCTGTAGCTCAGAAACGGATTGCCGGAGGATGGGAGTCAAGGATAAAATAGAGTCAATATAAATCTAAAGGAGACACAGAAAGAAACTTAACCCAAATCATAGGTAGAGAATCTCTCTGGAGCTGGGGGGAGCTCATGGCTGGTCACCCTGAAGCAGAAAGAGATTTTATAAACCAAGAGAATAGATTTGTGAGAAAATGACCTGGACCTTCTAGGAACCAATTCTAACAATGCCACAGGTATTTCTTAATCTTATGTCTACCAAAAAAATCCTCAAAGATAGGGAAACAAAATTCACAATCAGAATATTTTTTGTTTACTTTGTTTACCAAAGTGATTAAAATCATAAAAATTAATCCAAACACTAAAATCATACAGTAAAAAGTACATGTGTAGGAGACATTTCCTAACTATTTCAAGTCACCTGTAGTGCCTGGGTGGGGGGACAGTAAAATGGAAATTAAAAGAGGGTATATAATCAGCTCTTTGCTTTAGCCCAAAGACTTCTGAAAGCTTTCTGGTCAGTACTAGTCATGTGACCCCACCCTGACTCTACGGAAGCCTGGAAATTATAAAATAGAAAATGAAATTACTTGTCAGCATCTCCTTCTGTCTCTGTCCCTTAAAAATTATGTTTCTATCCTTATTGATATAACTTTATTTGTTTAATATTTAGAATATTACTTTAATTAAAAAAATTAAAACTACATGAGTATACTAATGAAAGTTCCATCTCCTCTCCCTAGATTTTCAACTGCATTCAGTTACTTGGTAAGATTTTCATAAATGTCTAGAGAATTCATCCTGTGCTTTTTTGCTTCCAAAAATGAAGCAAATACATAAATCTATTCCTGCTTTTGTATTGCTGTTGTTATAAAATGCATACAGTAAAATATATGAATGCATGTACATTTCAGAATAAAACTTTAGGCTCACAAATGCTTATAAATGTATACACAGGTAAGTATATAAAAACATATACCTATGTGTAGATAGAAACATAGATAAATAGATAACCACCACTCAAATCAAAATAAAGAATATTTTTAGTGCTCCAGCAGGCCTCCATTAGTACTCACCCACTTCTATCCAATAGATAAGTTTTATCAAGCATATTTAATATGTACCTTTTTCTCTCCAGCTTCTTTCACTTAATGTTTTATTGTTCATGAAGCTCTTATTTTATCTGTGGATAGTATTCCGTTATGCTACTTAACACAAATTATTTATCAGAGTTACTATTGATGGACATTTGTATGGTATCCAGTTTGATACTTTTTTAAATAATGCTACTATCAACATTATTTGTATTTTGGTTGGTATAAGCACTAAATGTGAACATATACATACCGAAGAGTAGAACTTTTAATCCATAGACTTTATATATATTTAATATTAGTACATACCAAAGCATATTGCAGAGTGGTTATATCAACAACTACTCTCTGTAAGAAATTTATTAGGGTTGCTTCATATTGGTTTTGTCACTTTATTTTACTTTATTGAAGGACTACTGCATCATAATATTATATAGATTTAAGGTATGCATCATTATAAATCAATATCTCTGCATATAATACATTAAGTTCACCACCCATAGTCTCATTCTATTCTCATACAATTGACCACTTTCACCCAATTTTCCCACCTCCTTCCCCTCTGGCAACCACTAATTTGATTCTCTAGACTAAAAGTCTCTTTGTTTGATGTCATTTGTTTATTTTTATCTTTAAAGGAAAGGTACAGGCAGGAATGAAAGCAAGTAAGCAGACAGACAGGAAGAGAAAGAAGGAAGAAGCGACTTATTTTTTTTATGTTTAGTTATTCACACTTTTCCCCACCACCGCCCCAGACATGGGACTTGAACCTGGGATATGTGGCTTGCACCCTTTGGAGGCGATTGACCTAACTGCTACTCCACCAGGGCACATCCTGTTTTGTTTATTTGTTTGGTTTCTATAACCACATATGAGTGAAATCATACAATGTTCTTCTTTCTCCTTCTGACTTCTTTTACTAAACATAATTCCTTCTCAGTCTACCAATGTGGTTGCAAATGACAAGATTTCAACTTTTTAATAGGTGAATCGTATTCTAATGTGTACCACATATTCTTTACCCACTCATCTGTTAGTGGGAACTTAGATTACTCCCAGCTCTTGGCTACTGTAAATAATGCTGCAATAAACATGGGGGTGTATATATCTCTTTCAATTAGTATTATTGTGTTTTTCAGATGAAACCCAGAGGGGGGATAATAGGATCATATGGAATTCCCATTCTCAATTGTTTGAGGAATCTCCATAGTTCTATAATGATTGCACCAATTAACACCCCATCAACAATATATACAGTTTCCCTTTTCTCTACATTCTCACCAACATTCATTGGTTCCAGTCTTTTGGATAATAGCCATTCTCACAGGTGTGAAGTGGTGTCTTATTGTTTTGATTTGCGATTCCCTAATAACAAGCATGGAGGAGCATCTTTTCATGTGCCTGTTAGCCATCTTTATGTCTTCTTGGGAGAAGTGTCTATTCAGATATTCTGCTTATTTTTTAATTGGATTATTTGCTTTTCTGTTGTTGAGGTTTATAAGTTCTTTATATGTTTTGAATATTAACCCCTGTCAGATGTATGGTGTGCAAATATCTCCTCCCATTCAGGCTGTTTTTTACTTTGCTGATATCTTTTGCTGTACCGAAGCTTTCTAATTTTATGTCATGTCATTCCTTTATTCCTTTTAGCTAGATGAATGGAGGTATAGTGGTAGCCAAGAATAGCTCAATTTCATTTAATTAACTGAAAAATTAATTACATGAAATATCTGTTGTCTGGTAATTCAAAATTTAAGAAATGTCAAAATCTTTTCTAAATAGCAGCACCACTGTACATTCCCACCATAAATGTGCAAGAGTTCCAATTTCTCCACATACTTACCAACCTTGCTATTATCGCTCACTCTGATTTTAGCCATTCCGGTAAATATAAGCGGTTCTTGTTGTGGTTTTGATTTGTATCTCTCTAATGATTAGTGATGTTGAATGTCTTCTCATGTGCTTTATCTTCTCACAGGCTTTGTGGCCAATTGCATATCTTCGTTGGAGAAATGTCTATTCAGATTATTTGCCCATTTTATAATTAGGTTATTTGCTTATTGTTAATATGTAAGAGTTCTTTATACATTCTATGTACAGTGTCTTATCAGATATATGGTTAGCAAATATTTTCTTCCATTCTCTGGGTTGTAAAGTCATTAATTACACAAACCTAATTGAATAACTTATTACACATACAGGCTCTGTGGCGTAGACTATTGGTACTATTATGTATGTGATCTGTCACTAATGGAAATGTCGTTAAGTGATATGTTATTGTGCACATCCTTTGTATGTGTTATTGTACATATTCTAAGATATTCTTTTATATTTTATAGATTAAAAATATACACATAATCACAACATCACCTAATGACAAATTTCTCAGAACATCTCCTTGTTGTTAAACAACACATGACTGTATCCTTCTGTCATTAGATGGGATGTCCTCTCGCTCTTAATTCAGTTAAGTTGGTTAGCAGTGTTGCTCAAGTTTCCTGTGCACTTGCAAACTTATTGTCCATTTTTTCTCTCAATTATCAAGTCAGGCATTTGTGCCTTCAATGTGTTGAACCTTTCATGTCTCCTAATTCTATCAGTTATTGTTTCATGTATTTAGGGACTCTCTTGTTTCATACACAGACATTTATAGTTGTTACATTGCTGTCTAATGAGATTTTTATCTTTATGAAACGTTCCTCTTTATGTCTATCAATTTTTTAAGTCTACACTGTCTGATGTTAATATAAACACTCCAGCTATCTTATGGTTATGTTTTATGGGTCCTGCTTTCCTGGAATACTTCTCATTCTTTAAGAAAAAAACTATCATCTTTAAATCTAAGCTGCATCTCTTATAAGCAGCATATAGTAGTACCTTCTATTTAATCCAGTCTAACAATCTCTGTCTTATGATTGGACTATTTAGTCTGCTCATATATAATGCTGCCATTGATATAGCTAAAATCATGTCTGCTATTTTGGTGTTTGTTTTCTATATATCCATGTCTCTTGTTCCTATGTTCTTTGTTTACTGCATTATGTTAAGCAGACAATTTTTAGTGTAATTTTAATTTAATTCCTCTTAATTTTTTTTTACTATACTTTCATTATTAGTGATGGCTCCAGGGATTTCAAAATGTGTCTTAACTAATCATAATCTCCTACCAAAAATTAATGCTAACTTCATTGTGCAAGCTATAGCAACTTGGTTCCCACCTACTCCCATTTCCTTCCTCTTTCTTTATGCAATTGTCATATACATATTACATCTATGCTTGTTGTAAACTTGATACAGTGATATAATCACTTCTTTATGCAATTTTATGTCTTTTTAAAAGGAAGCAAGTGAAATGACAAACATTTATATAGACTTACTTTACAATTTGCTAAAATACACATAAATCACCACCTGACACACTTTGTGTACAGTTCAGTGGTATCAAGCACATTCATATTGTTGTACAGCCGTCTCCACAATCTATATACAGAGCTCTTTTCATTTTGAAAAACTGAACATCTCTACTTACTAAGCAATAACTCTCATTCTTCCTATTCCCAGCCCTAGCATTCATTATTCTACTTTTTATCTTTATGAGTTTGACTTTGTTTGGGTAACTTATATAAGAGAATCATATTGCATTGTCTTTCTGTGACTGACTTCTTCACTTAGCATAATGTCCACAAGATTCCTCCATGTTGTAACATCAGAATTTCCTTCCTTTTAAAGGCTGAATAGTATTCCAATGTATGTATAGACCTCATTCTGTTTTTCCATTTATCCCTTGATGGACACTTGGTCTATATGACATTCATTATGACATTCGTTACTACATGACTGGGCTTTTTAAAAAATAATTTATTTTATTTAGTTGCTCATCTCGGCTGTTCCTCCTGGCCCCAGGAAACTGGTCCAAGACCCTGGAATGTACATAAACTGTGCCAGTCAAAGGCAACAGACCCAACTGCTATTCTACCAGGGCATGATTATCAGATGGTTTTGATTGCTATAATGATCTCATAGTTATTGGCCTGTTCATATTTTCTGTTTCTTCATGATTAAGTCTTATGTTGTGTATATCTAGAATGTGATTCATTTCATTTAGATTGTTTAATTTGTTGCCATATAATATAATATAACACATTATGTGGATACTAGCTAGTCTCTTTCCCTAACCACACACGTCATCACCTAATGGATTCGTCAACGAAGTGGTGACAGGGATAGAGGCTGTGCATGAGCTCAGCAACACAAGGTGCCACTCAGCAAGGTCCACCTGGCTACATACACCACTGAGTGCCCAACCTGCCAGTAGTAGAGACCAGCACTGAATCCCAGCGGTGCAGCCATGTTCTGAGGTGACCAGCCAGCTACTTGCAGCAGGTTGATTCCACTGCGTAGTTCCACTATGTAATGAACAATGTTTTGTTCTTACTGGAATAGGTCCTTACCCTAAACATGGATTTTCCTTCCCTGTACACATTGCTTCTGCCAAAGCTACTACAACAGACTTACAGAATGCTTTATCCACTCTCATGGTTTTCTACACAGCATTGCTTCAAAACGAGGTGCAACAATGGACCTAGTCCATGGTATTCATTCATTATACCATGTTTCCTACCATCCTGTAGCAGCTGACTTGATATTATAGCAGAATGGTCTTTAAAAGATTCATTTACAGTGTCATTTAAGGGGCAATGCCTGGCAGACCTGGGGCAATTTTCTTCAAGAAGAAATCCCTATATATTCTAAATCAGTATCTGACATATTGTGCTATTTCTCTCAAAACCAGAATTCACAGATGGAGTTGTCAAAGGTTGGAAACAACAGTGGTCCCTCTCACTATTTCCCCTGCTGGACAGTAGCAAAATTTTTGCTTCCAGTCCCAAAGACCGCAAGTTCTGCCAGTCTGGATGAGAGGAATGCCTCCACTAGAAAACACAATGATTCCACTGAACTGGAAGTTTAAACTGCCACCACCACTTTGGACACTTCATACATCTGTGTCAACAAAAACGGTAATTACCAGACTGGCTAGAGTGACTGATACTCCAGTAGAGGTAAGAAAAAGTATGTATGGAACACAGGAGAGCCACTAGAGTTTCTCTTAGTACTACCATGGTCTATGACTAACATCAATTCAGACAGGAAAAGTAATGGCACAGACCATTTTATCACTTTATCAATCTTTTCCTTTGTACGTTGAAGAAAATACTTTTCATGTTTAAGAAAATAATTTCCTCCTGAAAGTCATGAAGGTGCTCTCTTGTGTCTTTTTCTAGACGTTACATGGTTTTATAAATTTTTATTTGTAGATCTATGATTTAGGTCAAATTCATTTTGTGTGATGAGTTATAGATCAAGACTTATTTACCAATTCCATCCACATAATTCTTATCCCACTGAATTAGAGGGGTGCCTTAGTCATAAACAGATGGTAGTGTATATGTGAAACAGTGTGTGGGTCTTCTTTTCTATTCTATTGATCTATGTGTCTCTTTTCTAACTTGTACTTTGTCATTGATATTGATATCTGGTGGTGTAAGAATTCCTATTTTTTTTAATTCTTCTTCATGATTACATTGGTTATTCTGGGTCTATGTTATTTCATCAAATTGTCAATTATCATAAAAACCTCTAGAATTTTGGTTAGGATTTTATTTAATCTATTTCTTAAATTGTAGAGAAATGATTTTTTAAATGAGAATCCCACCTTGAATATGCTCTATCCTATTTATTTAAGTTTAATTTTATCAATGATGCTGTATAGTTTTCACTGTAGGGGATTGTTGTATCATTTGCTACATTTATCTCTAGGTATTTGATATTTTAGTGTTATTTTTCAATTGTACATATTCCAGTTCAGGTCCATTTCAACTGTTTGTTGGTAGAAAAAAGAAATTTTTTTTATATTCCTGTATCCAGTAACCTTGTGAAAATATATTTATAGCGATAATTTAGAGATTGTTTTGGATTTTCTGTATATGGAATCATGATATATATTAATAATGATCATTTGTTCCTTTAAAATTATTGTAGTGTTTCTCTTTATATTGACTTTTTCTCCTAGCTAGCATCTTTAGTAAAATATTGAATAAAAATTCTAAGAGTAATCTTTGTCTAACCTTAGAAGAAATGTGTTCACTAGTTCACCATTAACATAGGAGGTAAAGTTTTTAATAGATTCCCTTCATCAAAGTAAATGCAGTTTCTTCCATTTCTAGTTTGATAGTTTTTGTTATGAAAAGGTGTTGAATTTTACTAATATTTGTCTGAATTGAATTCCATTAACTGATTTTCTAATGTTAAATCAACATTGATATTCTGCGACACACCCCACTTTTTCAGGATACATATACATATACACACATACACATTTTGTATCTTCATGGACTTATTAAATCTTTTGCATTTGTGATAATAACTATTAGCCTATAAACTTTCTCTCTTATTTCCTTGTCAGAACAACCAATGGTATGACTCACCTAACTCATAAAATGAATTTAGAAGAGTTTACTATTTACATTATCTGGAAGAATTCATGCAAGATTTTATAGTACTTCTTTATATGTTTGAAGGAATTCATCTGTGAATTAATCTATCTGAAATTTTCTTTATCAGATAGTTTTTAATTGCCTACTTAATTTCTTTAATATATATGTAGAGTTATTCAGATTTCATTTTTTGTTTATATAAGTTCTAATATTACATTTCTCAAGGAATGTATTCACCTTAAGTTGTGAAATGCATTGGCATAAAGATATTTATAGTATCCTGTTGTCATCTTTCTAATACCTGTAGAATTTGTTGTGATTCTACTTTTTTATTCCTGATACATCTAATTTATAATTTTTGTCTTATTATATTCATTAGTTTTGGTAGAGGTTTGTCAGCTTTACTAATACTTTCAAATAATTGTCTTTTGTTGATTTTTCTGTGTGTTCAATTTCAATATTTTCCCTTCTTATTTCTGTTCTCTGTATACTTTGGGTTTAATTAATTGTTATTGCTTTAATTTCTTGATATGATATTTTAGATAATTGGTTGTCAATATTTTTTCAGCTCTAACATGTCCACTTATAACTATAAATTGCCCTCAGAACATTGCTTTGATTGCCTTACGCTAGCATTTTCATTTCTCATCCAGCCCAAAATGCTTTCTGATGTACATTGTGATTTCTTCTTTGATTTTTGATTTGATTACTTAGAATTGTTCCTTAAATGAAAAAAAACATTGGAGCTATTGTAGTTACTGTTTAGTAACTATCCAGTTATAATTTAATTCTGCTGTAGTCAGAGAACATACTCTAATTTCAGTCTTTGAAAACTAGCTGAGACTGAGAGATAGCATACAGCTTATCTTTCTGAGCACTTTTTTTAAAAGTACTCTGCAGCCGTTGATGTAGAAGTCTGCATATGTCAGTTAGTTATTTTATCATGGTGTTTCATTCTTCTATAGCTTTACTAGCTTTTCCTTACTTATTCCACATATTACTGAGAAAAAAATATGCTAAAATCTTCAACTATGATTGTGCATTTTTCATTTTTCCCCTTATTTCTGCCCATCTTGACTTCATATATTTTGATAGTATGCTGTTAAGTGGACACAAATTTAGTATTGATATACCTTTCTATTAAATTGCCCATTTTTCATCATTAAATAGCCTTATTTATACAGCATAATGTTACCTTAAAATGACTTTGGTTTAAAATAGCTATAGAAATCCTCATTTTATCAGAACTATATGGTATATATGTTCACATTTCATTACTTTCTGCCCTTCTGTTTACTTATATAACATATTACATCTATAATTATGTTTTTTTATCCAGTCTGGAAATATGTATCTATTAGTTGGATTCTTTAGTTCATTTAAAGTCAATATAACTTCTAGTATATTTTAGTAGTAGTTAAAACTGCATCTTAATTTTTCTATTTGTATCGTCTGCTGTTATCTTTTTCTTGCTTTATTTTATATCACATATTTTTATTTCATTGGTTGCTGAGTTATAGGCTGGCTTTTTTTTTCAGTCTTTAAGATAATTCATTGTCCCTGGAAGATAATGATGGGTATTTTTTTAACCTTTTAAGATTTTTCTTTTTATCTGGTTTTCAATAAGTTGATTGCTATGTACCTGGTGTTTTTTCCTTTGTGTTTATCCTACATTGTGATTCATTGAGCTTCATGAACTGTGGTTCATCTTTCACCAGCTTAGGAAATTTCTTAGACATTATCTCTCTCCATATTGCTTCTGTCCACTTTTTTCTCTCTTCTCTTTATGGGACTCTAGTTCTATGTATAGCAGATATTTTGTTTGTGCTCCGCATATGTCTTTGCTCCAATCCTTTCTTTCTCCTTTATTTGTTGTGTTTGATTGTTCCCTAGCCCTGTCTTCTGTCATGTCCAGTTTACTCTTAAAATATTTTTTTTCTAGTAGAAATCTAGTTGTGCCCTTTGAAGATTTTAAATATAGTTCTTTAGGCACCCTCTGATATGCGGTTTCAAAATATGATAACTATCTTAAGGAAATGGCAGGCTGTGTGCTTGTGGACACAGTTCTTTTGTGGGACTTAGTTTCCTTAGTACCAAGACATGACAAAACACTTTTCTCTGCCTCGTCCAAGTCCTTGGACTATCTCCCCAACATCCCACGCACAGATCTCAGAAAAACATTCTATGAGAAGACCTTACCACGCATCTACAATTTCTTGAGTTTCTGGTATCTTATCCCGGCCCTGTGTGCTCACTAAAAGCTTTCTGACTTCTAGTGTCTCAGTAGAGCACCTCTCAGAGGGCCATGACCAAATGCAAGTCTGGGCCTAGAATCAGTAAATACTCCAGAGAGAAAAATCCCTGGCAATGCTACAGCTTTCCTCCAAAAAGAGCTCCACTTTCTCTAGAATTGTAGTTCTTTTCTTCCTTATTGTTTGCATAATCTCCAAAGTATTTTACAATAAATTTTGATAATGTATCTGACTTTTTAAAGTGGAGCTGTTGTCACCCAACCCAGAAGCAGAAATTCCAAAATCTATTGTTACTTCGCCTTCTTTCTTACTCAGTAAGTGTACACACACACACATGCACATGCAGTAACCTTGAAATCCCCAGCCCAGGCCCTAAGATCTATGCCTCCTGGTATCAATGCCCTCTCCAAAACAGTCTCTCCTATTTTGAAAATGGCTGGACCACATGAACACAAGTCTAGTTCATAAAAAGACACTGTACTCTCTGCTTTGATCTTTCTGATTGCTTCATCTTGAGGAAGCTGTAGAACAGCCAGGCAGGCCTATGGAGAAGCCCATGTGGAGAATAATAGGCCTTCCACCAACGACTTGCATCAATGTTCCAGTCATGTTGTCAGTCTTCATCGCTGTAGACCCAGCTAACATCTTGGATGCGATTCCATGAAAAACCCTAAGATAGAACCACCCATTTAAGCTACTCCTAAATTCCTGGCCTATATAGAAACAGAATAGAACGGTGGCTAGCAAGAACTGGGAAGAATGAATAAGGAGTTACTCAATTGGTATAAACATTTAGTCATACAAAAAGAAATTCACTATACAACATAGCATCTGTAACCAATAATACTGTACAATGCACTTAAAAATTTGCCAGGAGGGAAGATCACATTAAGCATTCTTATCATAGAAACAAAATAAACAAATAAAAAAAACAAAGAAGCACAAAGAAACTTTTGGAAGGGATGGATTCATACATATATAGATATATCTAAACTTATCAGATTAAACATATGTGCAGTTTTCTGTATCAATTATATCTCAATAAGGCTGTAAAAAACCAAGATAATAAAGATTTATTGTTGCTTCAAGTCACTAAGTGTAAGAATAATTTGCTGTGAAGCAATAGATAAATGACACTAAGTGTACATAAACATATTTCTTGCATCTTTTTTTATTTAACAATATACCCTAGAATTATTCCATATGAAGATCTTTCTACAGCTTATAACACTTTCTAGAGCTTATAACTATATTGTAGTTAATCTGTGAATGGACAATTCCAATATTTGCTATTAGAAACATTGTTACTAATCCTGAGAATGTTTGCTGCTGCTGCTACTGCTTCAAGTGTAGCTTCCTGGTAAATCCACAGAGATGGGGTGCTTGCCTCACTGTATGATGTATTTATGGTTTTGTTAAATATCTCTAGAGAGTTCATTCCATAGGATTAAATCATTTTTAATCCCTTTGGCAACATGCCCCAATAGTGCTGTATTTGCAATCAACTATAAAATGTCAGTGGCATAAAACACTAAGTGTTCCTCTCCCATCTGGAATCAGTTGTTAGGTATCAGTAGGTATCTCTCCTGACCTTGGCTAGGGTCAGCCACATGTCTGAGGATAAGAGCATATGCACTGGCATCTAATGGAGGCTGTCTCCCAGCAGAGCAGTTAGAGCAACTTGGCTCAGCTCCACGTGTCAGTGACCTTCCCACTGGCCACATGGGCATGATCTCGTGGCAATGGCAGAAGCACAATAGAGCAACCCGGCATGTGGCACAATCAAGTCTTTGATCTGCTGGCATCCATTTGCCAAAGCAGAATACCTGATCCAGTCCAGAGTCAGCGGGAAGGAACTAGAGAATCATAAGACAGGTTTTGAATACAGGGTGTCAAAAGTTGAGGGCATCTGTCTACTACATCCTGCAGTCTCCTACATCTAGTTCATTCAAGATCTCTCCTGACCACTTCATGCTTCTTGAAAGTCTTATCACTAACTAGTTCTATTATCTCATTTTCCCTCAACTTAGCCCACTGCAATTTGGCTTCCTAATCTCTGGTTCTTGTTTCATGTACCAGAACATGTTGATTGAGATAAATCTAAACCCTACATTCTGTGAGCAGGGCACATTTATGCTAGCAACCATCTGATTTCTCATTCTCTGCCCTCTTATTTTTTCACATTTTATTTTTTAATGTTTTATTATACCAGCTTGTTTCCAGTGCAATGTTATTGTAGAAAGACTATATTACTTCTTTTCTTATCCTAGGATTTAGAAGGAATGCTTCTAATGCTTCACCATTAATATAGTTCATTCTGCAGGTGAACACTCAGTTCTGCCACAGTGTGTTCAGTGACCAGCCTAGCCTCTGGAGGACATATCTGTTATCATAAATGGAGAAATCTGCAGCCCCATCAAAAATTCATGGATTTTCTGACTTTGTATGGTAGATCCATTCTAGGCCTTTTGATCCCTTCTTTCACAGTCTACAGGGGCATTCTGACATTTCTACTTCATTTAATGTGACCATCACTTTTTTCAAGCCTTCAAGAACCACTCCAGCATCCACCAGGTCCTTGCAAGACAACAGTGCCCCCATGTTAACTCTCCTGTAGCTTTATATTTTTCCCCCTGGATCCTGCAGCCCAGGACCCACTCCCAGGTTCACTCTGTCAGTCCAGTACATGTAACCAAACCCTGCAGCCCCCATTCTTCTCAATAGAATCCACATTCACCCAGTGGGGTCATAGCGAGATTTGGTTCATGTTCTTTGCTTGGTGTAAGAAGAGAGGAATTGGCAGCTGCAGGGAAATTCAAGAATCTCTCATAAGATACCTGTCTCAGTTGAGGCATCTGCATTCTGCAGACAAGGAGGGGTTTCCATCTTCCAGTAAAGGCAAATGGCCTTCCTGCAGGACCAGAGTTTTTGGAGGACTTTGCAATTTCAAGATGTCCCAGTGTATTTACCCATATATTCCCATCCCAAATCAAGGCTCCTTCCTACCAGGGCCATGACATTGGCACAGAAGACTTATCACGCTGAAATTCAGTCCTCTCCAAAATCCTGCATTCTTAGTTAAGTTCTAGTCTTCTCTTCAGTCGTGTCTGTCCTTCTAGTATAGGAGGTGAAGTCTCTGCAAAGCTGCCAAAGAGAACTGTTGACTCACATTTTTTTTCCCAAAAACTGAAGTTGACCTCTTACTTTCAACTCTAAAGTTCACTCCATCAAAAACAGTGGCAACCAAAATTGGTGTAGTTACATTTTATATGTGAAACAACATGGTAAGACCAATGACAAAGCATTTGCTGGCATATTCAGAGTGTGTGCGCCAGTTTATGCTGAGTTCAAGCTCTAAGAAAAGCACACCTTTATCTTGCTACTAGAACGTAAATGCAATGGCTTTGACCGCTGTCTCACTCTTCTGAACTGAAACACAATGCTGATAGCAAAACTAATTTTCAGTTTACACATTTTTTTCAAAATTCTAGTAGGAATCAAGTCTTGGCAGTCAACTCAAAAAACCAAACACAGGGTCATACCCTGGTGACCTAGCAATCTGGTACACCCAGATACATCCCACAGTTCTGGGTTCAAGACCCAGGATTCTGGGAAGTGACCAAGATGAAGAACTAAATAAAAAATAAAGTGTTTATTCTACTCTCTCTTCCTGCCTGCCTGCCTGCTCACTTTCCTTTCCTTTAAAAAAAAATAAAACAGAACTGGACATTTACTGCTCGCTCATGCTACTTGTTTCACTGAGTGATTTGAGAAATATGAGCAGTTTACTTGTGTTTTCTTTTAAGGGAGAGGAAATTTTTTTATTGCCTCAAGTTAGCCTAACATGCAATCGTTAACAAAAACATTCTGTATACATATACAGCATGTATATGAAACTGTTTTCTTTTTTTGTCCTCTTAGGGAGATTTTTTTTATTAAAAATAAATCAGTTAATAAGAAAGGGAAGGAAAAATAGATGATAGATATAGATAGATGATAGACAGGTAGATAGATAAACTTCCACGCAGTCCCATATTTCCCATAAATATTCTTTCTCCAGCACCTCTCAAAGATTACAAAGTCCATGAAGTGTTATATCCCTTTCACCTGCACACTGTTTTAGGTCAGTAGAGGTGAGCTTTAGCAATTGCACAGTTAGCACATGCCAGGGATGTTCACACAATCCATGACAAGAGGCCTGTTGTCAGTGAAGTGGCCAGCGACCCAACTCCAGAACCCCATCCCTGCCAGTCCCCTGGCAGCAGGTCTTAGAATGGGTTTCCCGTATGTTACAAAGACCCCAAGACAAGCACTTGTGTGTGTGTGTACTTTACAGTGGGAATATTCTTCTGAAAAAAAAAAAAAAAAAAAACATGCAAGGAATTAAGGAAAGTTAGACAGGATTGGGGAAAGAAGCACATGGTCTCAGGTGAATTCCAGTCTCGATCTGATCCATGTAAATCATGATAGAGGTACTTCTGACTTAGTCTAGATGGTGATCTTTGATATCCTTGCATCAGTCCTTGGTTGTGGGTCATCCCAAGGGGAGAGGGATATAACCTCATGACAAGGAGGCTCCTGTCAGTGAAGGGCACTTCTCTAGTAATAGAGAACCTGTGAGCCATTAGCTACTAACTCCCAATGGGGGATGGACGAACCTGTCCATCATAGGGGAACTGAGTGGGGCAGTACAGCACCTGCTATGTTCTTAAACCCTTCAACAATGTCCTGGGAAACTCCCACCCTGTGCTTAACAAATTCCCTGTGTTAGCAGAACTTTCCTTCTGCCTCCTAGCCCTAGATGAGTCGGTAATCTCTGCCTCAACTTTCTTAGGTCTCTCAAACACAGTTCCACTGAGGCTACCCTTGTCAACATATTTAGTTCCCTGCCTCTATGCTGCCCAAATCTATAGTAACTTCTCTGTACCTTTCTTACTTTTCTCTCTGTAGTACATCTCTTACATGCTCTTTCTGCTGTCTATCTACCCTGTCTTCTAGGATTTAAATGTCCTCTCTTTTAGAATGATCCCCCATATGTATCTCCAACTTTAGTTTCCCTCTAGAGTTATAGACACTTATCTCCAGTTGCCTACTCAATGTCTGCAGATAGATGTTCAAAAATCATTTCAGATGTTGGATACCTTTTACCTCCTCCCTCTCTGTTCATAGTACCCCTTCCCTCAGTCCTCTCGGTTTTAGTTGCTGGAACACAAACTGAAGAATCATTCCCAATCCTCTCTTTCCCTCACCACTGACGTGGAATCGGTCAGCAAATCTATACACTCTCCCCCAAATCATAGCCCAAATGGGCCTGGCTTCAAACCACCCATACAAGAATCACCCTGCTCTGAAGCACCGTCTTCTCAACTCTGGATCACAGTACTGGACTTTTCATTAGTCTGCCTACTTCTGCCCTACCCTCCTACAATCACTCTCCTCCAGCAATCACAAGGTCTTCAAAAAGCATAAATCTGATAGTGCCTTTTCCCAGTCTAAAACTCTCCAATGACTTTCCATCACCCTAAAGAAAAATCTAACTCCTTATTTTGATTTGCAAAGTCCTGGCTCAGGACTTCAACCTTATCTCTTGCCTTTCACTGCCACTTCTTCCTCTCACATTCACATTTGCATTTTCTGTTCCTCAAACATTCATTCCTGCCTTAGGTTCTTTGCATGAGCTGCACCCCTCATTGGTATGCTCCTCTCTGCTGAACTTGACCTGGCGGTCTTACCAACATGACAAGGCTTGAATGTAACTTTGAGAAATCTTCCTTAAACACTGAATCTAAAGCAACCAGTCACTCCATAATGTCCACTGCAATTTTATATTGATGGATTATTTAATTTACTAGATGATTAACTGGTTATACAGCAGAATGTGGGCTCTGGGAAAGAAGACTCTATCTGTTGGGTTCAGATCATTTCTCTTCCCTTAAACTTGTCCCCATGAGACATGTTCCTTCTCTTTATGCCTGTTGCTGACATCACCCAACCTCACGATGCCTTGTCTGTCATTGAAGGCTTCATCTCCTGCCTCCCAACTTCTGTCATCCTCCAATTCCCATGATAACCTGGCATCTTCTTGCTTCCTATCCCTACAGATAGAAAATTTCACCTTTTGTCAAAGACCAATTCATCCGTGTATGGGCTGCATCCTCTTTACTGCTACTTTATCAATGACTTTGTTACTTTCATCATCATCTGTCTCTCTGGTATCATCAGTCTTTTCTCTGTTGGTTCATTCCAGCAATGCTAATAACTCCCACCTTAAAAACAAGTAAAGCTCACCCTTGATCCCTCGTGCCCCCTGGTTACCATCATTCCCTCACTAGTTACCTTCCTATTCCTCTGCTCTCCTTTGCTGCAAGGTACATTGACCCTGTCTTTATTTTCTATATTCTGAGGCTTTGCCATCTAGGACCTTACTGACACAGGAGGGACTGGCCCTCCCAGGAGTCGCTAATTCCTATCAAGAGTAGGCAACTTGCCGGCAGGCATGCTTTTCAAATACAAGCCAACCCAAATAGAGTCCGTACTTCCAAACACCTCTTCTGTGGGCTCTCACATCCATCCTTGCCCTAATCACCCAGGACCAGGTGCCATACAACCAGGGAGAGCCTCTAGGGCCCAGAGTCTGCAATTATTCATCAAATGAGCTCATTCTAAACCTGCTAATTTTGCCTCACCATCACGTCCCATGGAAACTACAGTGTAGGGTCTTGTCCACAGTGACTAGTCTTGGTGCTTACCCCCTTTATGGCATAACCCCTCATTTAGGAATGATGAACAACAAACTATATTTTCAACGACAATAGAACATATGGCTTTACTATACCTTACTATCGCAAATTTTTACTTTACTCTGCCACAGTTTTTCTGTTAGAAGACTGGGTTTCTCAAAATGTTGTCCATGACATGTCTATCATGTGATTTACTTCCCACACCTGTTTTCTGCAGTCTGGTTTCTGTTCCCATCAGTTTACTAGAGCTACTCTTGTCAAGACTAGCAATGCCCTCCCTATTATGATGTCAATATAATAGGTATTTTCTGATCAGTTACTCATTCTTTCCATAAGTATGTAAAAAATGTCTTTTCTGTGATAGGCAACAGGAAACTGGACTATTAGTGCCCAGTCCCCAAGGAGTTTACACACGATTGAAGCAGACAGCAATGAGCAAGTGTGACAGGAGTTAAGAGCACTTACAAGCAACAACTATGCTGCCTTCAGATTGGCAACTGAGGCCCCAAACTGAGAACAAATTGGAGTGAAGCACTTTCCACACTTCTCCAGAGGGCCAGCTGTCAGCAGCACAAGCTATGGAGAGTCAGCCCTTTGACCCAGCTCCCACCAGTCCTCTTCAGCAGAAGGTCAAGTCCTGTGAGGGAAGAAGAGAGAGGAGACCCATCTCCAGCACCACTGCCTCCTGAGGAGCGCCCGTAAATGCTGAGGTTGTCCCTCTCCTTCTTTGTGGGCAGAAGATGGGCTTCCCCCCAGTACCAAATGAGACAATAATGCCATAAGGGATTCCCAGCAAGAAGGAGCAATGTCTTTCCTTGGATGGCCGCTGTTTGGGCTACAGAGATTTCTGACATGGTGCTGCTGGGGGAGCCTGTGGAGCTTGGCCAATGTTCCCTGGCATTTGAGAGAACACACGAACAGAGAGCCTATGTACTCCCCACCAGTGTTCCTGGAGAGAAGCTCCCTCAGAAAGTCTAAGCTCTCCAGTGACTAAATGGCAGACCCAAGACAAGTATTTCTTCCCTAGGTGGGGTGGGGCACACACTATTACAAGTGCAGAGGGTTTCTAGATGGGCTGAGAAGCCAAGGAGAAACGCAGTTTCTCAGAGTAGAGTGATCTAGGATGTGGGATCCCAGGGTCCTGGGAAAGAGTCCTGCTTACCACCCTGGACTGAAAAAGCTAAAACATCTTTCTTTGACAACAGTTTGTAGACAGAAAGTTCTAATAATAGAGGAAAAGGGTTCTACAGAAATAGGGAAAGGGGCCCAAAAAGGTGGTGGACACTAAAGGAAACACAGGCTGGTTTACAGGTCTGACTTGGGCTTATCCTGTACCACGCCATCCACATGATGGTTAAGGAGTCATATTGGCTAGGTTTCTCCCCACAACTGAGAAGCAAAGAATCTTGACCCCTAAAATCAGTACTCTCCTGAGGTTTATAAAGCCTATGAAGTTTGTTTATCACACATCCCTCCCCCTACAGTTCTTTGTCACTGTAATTTACTGAATGTCCATTGATACGCATATTGGTATTACTCAGTAGGGTTTTGAAGCTTCATTTTCCAGATTTAAGAGGCTCTCTGACCTCACTGGGAAACACAGGCCTCCTGGGACTGGGTCATGTCCATCTGAAAGAAGGTCAAAGGAAAAAATGATAGACCACGGTACAGTTGGAGGCCTCTCTTCATTTTCAAGACAATTTGCTGCCTTAGAGGCTTCAAAGGACAAGGAAAGGCATGGAAAGGCAGGACAAAATGGAGAGGAAGTGGAGGAATTGAAGGAGGAAAGGATGGAATGGGGAAGGAGAAAGGAAGGAAGGCAGACTGGCTGACTATTTGTTTCCACCCTCCCAGTCTTCTAAAGTGGAGAAACAGCACCCACTTTACTTAAGCCGTGAAAGTACTGAGTACCAAAAGAAATTCATGTGAAAGAATTTTTTAAATGTAGAGCACTGGATCAACACGAAATTGGGACCAATTTTAAAGAGAGAAAAGTGCCTTAACTAACATAAGGCAGAGAAGGATCTCCTAGCCCAAAGTATTTACTTAATCCTTACTCCTTAATTTTTTTAATGTAGCTTTGCCGGTCTACAAATCCAACAAAAATGGTTTACTCCATCCACAGATCTTCCTAAAATACAAGCCATGAGAGAATTGGAGACTGTCCCTGACCATAGCCTCTGTGGATAAGTTTGACATGTTAACTGGCCACACTCAGTGATGTGTAAATAGGAGGCTACTTTTAAAAATTAAGACCAGAAGACATAAGAAATATCAAAAGGATTTACATTATGACCTAAGAAACAGGGAAGGCAGAGAAAGGAGGGGCTGGAAACTAGGTAGGGACAAAAATTGTGCCAGACACTGAGGCAAAAGAAATGTCCATAGGTAGCGGGAGTCTCTCAGTGGAAAAGCCCCATCTCATGGCTTTTAAGGAGTCACATATACAGACTTTGACACCATAGCAGATGCTTTTAAATGGTGGACCTACTTTTGCCTGCCTGACTGGTTGGTTGTTTTCTTCACTTGGAACTATAGGCATAAATACAAATATCACATATTTTGGTATTTACCCTCCACCTAAAGAATAAATGAAATGAAAAATAAGCACAGTAGGAGTAGAAAGGTAGCCAAAGAGTATTGCCAGGATAAATAAAACCTAATGAAGAAAGGATGCCAAGAAATGAGAAAGATGATGTAACGAGGGAAAGATGATGTTGATTTAGGCAGTTAAATCTACCAAGTCAACCTTGGAAGTGACAGAGTATGAGGTAGAAGCTCACTAACCCCTTCCAGTGAAAAGGAAGGTATTGTCCACTTTGAGGACAGAGAGGATGGAATCGCTTCAAATGAAAGAAAAGCACCATTCACTCATAAAACAGCCGCAGTGTCTTTGACTCTTGCCTATGAAATTTCACCTACAGCAGCCTCTGGGGAGCTGGGGACTTGTTTAGACAAATAGGGAGTCAAACTAACGAAGCTATCTCCATTGCGTAATTGAAGAGTCAGACTATTTCTCCTAGACACTGCAAAGAATCTATGAAATTAAAGACCTTTTTGCGCTTTTGACACTGAGATAAATGACCCCGTTCTAGTCTTAGCTCAAGTGTTATCTCAGGAGGCTCATTCTGAGTGCTCTAATTTAGACTTCTGCACTCCTGCTGCCTTGTCCTACTGGTGCTATTCATCCCACGTAAAGTCTTCATGGAGTAACTGCTCAAGGTTCCCCACTCCCGCTGGAACAGGAGCCCTTGAAGAACAATAACCACGTCTGTTTTGTTCTCTGGTAGAACCCACGTGAATGAAACATGACTCACACAGAGCATACCCTCTACATATTTGCTCAATGAATGAAGAGCATTCCTTCATTTCAAGCTTTCAGATCCTTTCCAAATTATGTCTGAAATGGATTTATTAGGGAGACCTAAAGTCAGAGGTGAGATTAGAAAACATTGGGAAATACTTCCTAGACATAAATAAGAATTGGAAAATGAACTTTTTTAGCAAATGTTTATTTATATCAAAATACAAACATTTCTGAAGCAGAGTCATGTTACATGAGGAGCAGTTAAATACTAAACTTCTTTTAATCAGTTTACTTGCAACACTCCCAGGATACCTTCACTGGCTACACATCTCGTCGTGTGATGTGCCTTTTTCCTCTTTGTCTGCGTACGGACGTGCTTGCTTGTCTTCCTTTGTAACTCACTATATGAACATGCAGTGTTACTGGCGATGAGTTGGTTAGTATCCAGCAAGCCTGAAAATACCAGCGAGTGGAGCCTGGCACGCAGCCTGAGCCTGGCAGGCTGAAGAGTCTCTCCCTACTTGAGTTTGGGGTGTCACTCAAGACAGAGTCTCTTAGACAAGAGTCTAAGGCCAAAGGAGTCACTGTTCTTGGGGCAGGCATTATTGCTTAGGGCCACCGGACAGGTGTGGTGTAGGAGTAGTCTCCTGTCGATCTTTGTGGGTGGGGAAGGAGGGGTAGGATAGCAATCGAGCCCACTGATTGGGGTGGTAACTAGAATAGGCCAGGCCCAGGGATGGGAGGTCCAGAGACCTGGCAAGAGGAACCCCCTACCCCAACAAAACAAGCAGGAACTGGAGAGGAGGGAGGTTCCTCCCTGTCCTGGCAGTCTGTAATTTGGTGGCAGGAAGTGACTGCTTCTGGGACCAGCCCTTTTTAAGTGCTTAGTTTGGAGACTTTGAGGGAAAGCACCTGGTAGAGAATGTGCTATACCACACACCTCCTTTCCCCAACAGAGAGCAAAGGGAGAAACACAGGTCACACGGAGGGGATGTCCCCGCCCATGACAACCCCCATGCCCAGCACCACTCTGGGCCTCCCTGTCAACTGCCCCCTTAGTGCATTCACTTTGACATTGTGCACCTGTAAGCACGCCCACACACTTACGGATACACACTCACATGCACACAGACACACACACACCTATTCCTACCCAGGAAGCAGCATCTTCCTCTGCTCCTGGGAGCTCCCTTGGCCCACTGGTCCCCCAAACCCAGCCCAGGCTTGGCACACGCTGGTATTCTCAGGCTTTTGCGAAGGTGACAGAGCACGAAGCTCACCAGAAACAGGTTATACAGAGTGTAGAATATGTTTATATAAGGCTTTGGTACAGCACCGATTTAATGTTCTTATAGTTTGATTTCTAAGTTGTCTCTTAGAAGAAAAAAAAAAAGCTTACTGAAAAAATAGTGTTTTTATTTATTTTGAGTTACATACCTGAAGTTCAGAGAGTAAGCCTCTAGTTGCCATTCAGACCCACACTCGTGCCTCTGTGCAGCAGCACAGCTCGTTTGTCTTTAATAGTGACCCAGCCGCCAACCCAGTCCGTGAATCAGCTGCCGGCGAACACCGACATGCCCAGTCCGCGATACAGACATGAGAGAACACAAAAGCCACCCCCACACCGCCCACCCCAAACCCCAAGGAAACAAATCAAATAGAAGACAAAGTAGAGCAAGACTGAAGGAAGCGGCAGGGCCCAGGAAGGCTCAGCCCGCCAGCCTCTGAGAACAGCACCGGAAAGCGCCCTAGCGCAGTGACTTTGTAATACTTGGCAGTCAAGGAATGGAAACGAGGTGTGAGCGGTCTTCGGGAGACCAGGCATAGATGGGGGTGACCCCCAAAGAAAGCTGAAGGGAAAAAGAGTTTGAAGTGAGAGCAAGGGTTCCCATGACGAAACCGAGCATCACCTTCAGACTCTTCTAAAAAGAAGAATTAAAGCAAGAGGTCCTGGACACCGAGAGGTGTGGAATGTTATAGGCCTGGGAGGCCTCCCTGGGAGCCCCCCCTCCTCTCTCTCACACAAACACACACACACACACACACACACACACACACACACACACACACACACAAAACTGCTGAGTCACCCCACTGAAAGGGGGAAACCAAATTCAGACCGAAGCGGCCTATAGGTGTGTGATGGAAGGACGAGATCCAGGACAGTTCAGTCTCTCCTGGTGGGAGAAAAAGTTGAAAATAAAAGGAATCGGGCTCACCAACATGAAGCAGGTCCCTCAGTCAGTGGCCGTGCAAACGAAGAAGCAACTGGTAACAGCACATCCCCTGTGTGTCCTCACTCCACCCCCGACACAAATCCTTGTTAGGAAATCAAATGTGAATGAGACATTAAGACTGAAAGGTTGATAGGACCTGGCGAATGGAGCTTTAAACTGCTATTCTTCCTCAAACGGATTCCCCTTCTAACAGCTCAGTCTAAAGTTCCAGCAATCTGGAACATTCCAGAAAGCACCCCTCCAATGCCAGGGTGCTATACTAGTAGTTTGCTGAAGAGCAGCGCGGGAGATCCCACATCGCACAATGGTGCTATGTAGGCACCTGGTTCTCACACCCCACTTCCATTTTGCTCAGAATGACTCACCACAAGCACCTACCCTGAAGAGGAATGGAAGGCCC
Organism: Solenodon paradoxus; assembly: GCA_004363575.1. NCBI lineage: Eukaryota > Metazoa > Chordata > Mammalia > Eulipotyphla > Solenodontidae > Solenodon > Solenodon paradoxus. The sequence goes on along the minus strand of RJWH01003223.1, from coordinate 31,719 downwards.
AGCGAGAAGCCCAAGAGCAACAGATGCTCTCTTCTCCAAACTACTGCTGACGACAAAGAGGAAAAGGCATAGCCATGCCACAGGGAACTGCTCCCAAGGGCTTGGCCTACTCCAGACTCATGTTCCATATGGCAGACAGAGGTAGCAGAACCCAAACAATTCTATAGATTCCTCCACCCACTCCCAAAGGGGAAAAGCACCAAAATTCAATATCAATCCACCCCATGGAGGCCGAGAAGCACACACCCGCATAAGGACCAGCTCATGCTCCTGGCAGTGGCTGTGAGCCTCAAGGTTGCAGCAGACTACCTGTCCCATTAACCGACACAGACAGGAAACTGTGTTGACGCCATCTCTAATCAGATCTCATTCTACTAACCACAGAGACTGGAGGTCCATGCCAGGTTATGTATCCTTTCCACTGCCACCATCTTCCTAGGACTGGGTGTTGAAAAGCACTGCCTCCTGTCCAAGCACCCACAATCCAAGGTAAAGGCCACATCCATCGTCTTCACTTTCCCTTCCCAAAATGAATGTGCAGTAGAGGTTGACAAACGGATGGGAATGAGTTGGTCAGCGACAACTCTGATCTCATACACCTCTATGCTGCTGAGGTTTCTAAGGATCCAGCTTTGAGTTTAATATGGAAAGCAGCAGAGTTTGAGAGTAACTAGACCTAGTGGGGATATTAACCCTAGGAAGGGCCCACGACGCTGAAGGAATTTATGATGCTGGCTGCATGTGTCCCAGAAGTGGGACAGGGCCTGTGGAGAAACAGAGGAGGCTGTTCTAAGAGCCGAGAGAACAGCCACGGAAAACCGTCTGTGGAGACTTTGGTAGACCGAGAGGTTCGTAAGCCAGGAAAGGACATAGACCTTGTGGCTTTCCTTTCGCTCAGCGTGCTGGGACTCTCACAAAACACATCCAGCTGTATCCTCTGTTGGCCTGAGAGCACTGGAGGAAGACTAGTCCCTGGCAGAGGTGGATACACAGCCAATTGGGCCTAACTGGGGGCCCTTCCAGTACCATAGAAACAGAGCCCAGTTTCCTTCAGTGTTCTTGGAAAAGGGAAGCATCTGAGCAGGTAACCCGGGGACCTCAGGGCAGTGCTTGAGTGAATGGGAGGGCCCATAAATTCTGCTTTGTAGAAGCAGAGGGGTCAAGAGTCAGATTCAAACTCCACTCCAACCTACTCTTCCATGACACCCAAAAATGTCAAAGAGCCCTTCCTATGCTGAGGAATCTGGGTTCCTAAGTAATCAAATTCTGTAAGATAACAGTTCTGAAAGAGCAGGGCTCCTGGACTGGGGAGGAGGGGTTCCTCTTGCCTCTCTGTCTAGATGAGCAAGACAAGATCTGGGAGGTCGCAGCCACGAGTCTTTCCTGGCTGCCGGCACCATCTGGCCCAGCACCAGCTTCAAACGCACCGCTCTGAGCTCTTGGCAAGTCAGAAGGAAAACCTAGCACCCAGGAGACAAAGCTGCAGCCACAGGATGCACATGGCCTGCAGCAGTTGTGAGGTCTTGAATTCTCAGAGAGGTATTCTTGAGGGCACACAAAAGTTTTTGCTCAAACACAAATGAGCTCCTACTCCCCAGTCTCCAATTCTGAGTGACATTCTTCCAACATGTGTCCAGTTCTGTAAGTCCTCAGTGCCAGAAGGAAGTTCCGCCCAGCCACATCGCCCCAATCAGGCCCAAAGTTCTTTCTCACTCCCTGTCCCCATTCAGGGACCTAGGATTGGACCAGTCCATTTCCAACAGCACCTTATTTGCCACCTAAAATAAAAACTAAAAAAGGCATAGAGGATATAGTTATGCTAGATATCACATTTGCACTGGTTCCAAGAATCCGCAGCAAGAATGACCAGGGTGCTCTTCCAGAGAACTGATGTAGCCGACACTGCCAGCCACACAGTTTTCTTGAGATGCTTCCCTCTCACCACCAGCCCCCCGGCCCCTCCAGGTGTGCTTGAGTCAGATGTCACAAACCCAGACAGCTGCTGTGGAGAGCCCATAGGTCATATTGGCCTTCTCCTCTTAATGCTGCTTCCTTCAGAGGAACAGTCTCCAACCCATAGCAGTATGGAGATGGAGTCAGTCTTCAGCTCACCATCCTCATTATATTAAGCACCTAGGCCCAAGCATTCAAGCCAGTGTCCCCACCAGAGAGGCAACTGAGTCCTGGTTCTTTGGGGGCTCTCCAATCTAATAGTTCTCCCACAACCCACAGTTCACTTGTCCTTCCTTCAAGTGGATTCTTTGTGTTGTCATTTAAAAACTTTTATCTATCTATCTATCTATCTATCTATATATATATATATATATATACACACACACATATACACATTTCCACCAGAATGACCCTAGCAACTCTGATCGAGAGTGGAAGAGGCATGGGGGAGGCTTGGGAGGAGGGGCATCAAGGCATGAGCTAGGATCCCACACCAGGGGAAGGCGGTCCTGCTCAGAACATCTCTAAGCACAGGTACAAAAATAAAGCAAACTATGACTTCATAGAGATATAGAGCTATATAGATAAGCTAGCTAGACTTGATCTAGGTTGTCGTTCTATTTATATATGTGTGCCGAGGACAGGAGCCACGCTCCTCTTGCCTGGCTTGGTTCTTCGGCCCACCGTTTCCCACACCCCAGATGTCCCAAGGCCTGAGGCCACCCCCTCACCACTATTGCATCTGATCCTTTCACCCACCCACCCTCCTTACATAAGTTCCCCTCTCTCCTTAAAATAGAACAAATTATATATATTTATATCATTTTATATACAATCTCCATAAAAAATACACTAAAGATAGTATATTATTCATTTCACCTTCCTACCAAAACAGAAGTTGCCTAGCAAAGAGTCAACCAGAAAGAGGGTCTCCTAGGCCTGATGCTGCTCAGGCAAATGTGTGTGCCCCTACAGATCTCTCTCTCTCTCTCTCTCTCTCTCTCTCTCTCTCACACACACACACACACACACACACACACACACACACACACACACTCACACACACATACTCATCTCCTGAACCCGGGAAAGGAACATGGAATAGACAGCTGACTAGGGGTAGAACAGGGAGGTGACCTGATACAGCAGGACAGGTGAGACCATCCCATTCCTCTGAGCCAGCCAGAAAATTGTCTATTCCTTACAGACCTCTCACTGTTCATAGCAAGCAATACAAACATTTTTGAGTGATTGACAATTTCCCTTCCAAGGTCTGCTAGATGGCCATGAGGCAGTGTAGATCCCTACACTGGCAACAAGGCTCATAGACGCCCTAAGCCAAAAGGAAGCAAAAGCCCTAAATCCCCATCTTCATGAGGAGAGCGGCATCTGCCCCTTCCACTTCTGTGAAAATCCCACACATCATCCAAAAGCATGCTCACAGTATTTCTAAGGCTGGAAATGCAAATCCCCCCACCCCGTCCCAACCCAACCCCTCTCCCCTCCCAGTTTTCCTTCCCCCTAAATATCTCCCTATCATAAACCATGCACAAGGTCAAGATCCCTGGAGCCAGAAAGAAGAGGGGTAAATAGAGAAAAGGAGCCTAACTGATTATATATGGGGAGGAGGGAGAGAGCTTGCCTTTGTTCCTAAAATTAATCCAGGAAAATCTAGTGCCAGGGAAAGGTGGGATTGGTGGAGCACATTTCGTCAAGACCTGAAAGACTACAGGCCCAGACCTGACACTAGTGGGGTAGGAAAGGCAGACAGCCAAGGGACCAGGAACAGGTGTTGAGAATTCATACCACTCTAACTCCCCGATCTAGTTCTCCCACCCATTGGCCTGAAGCTGATAACTGCTTTATCAGCCCTCTTCAGAAACCCTAACTAGTACTGGGGACTCACCACAAAGGAGATTATCTAGTGATTGCAATTACTGCTTGCAGTTCTACCAATGTATTTAGCAATCAAGATACTCTGATTCTTCCTTCTATAAGGTCTGGTCAGTCATTAAAGATATTGCACTCATGCTTAAGTTTTCCTTATCATACACAGAAACCACTGGGGTGTGTGTTGGGGGCGCCGAGGGGGAGGTGGTCTTTGGATCAGACTCAAGCTTTTGGGAATTAGTCTATTAGCTTAAAATGAGGTCATGAAAACACTTGTACCCTCTCAACACCCCAACACACAGAATATCTAGTGTGGGTGCAGTATATACTCATGAAAGACTTAGTTCAAAGTATAGAAGTAGGCCCAGAAAGAAAGCAATGGACCATTGTAGGTTCACTAGCGGTTAGAGGGAGGGGTGATAATGGACACCCCTAAGCCAGCATCAAGTTTCTGAGAGAGCTATAGTCCAATCTGGGCTTTGATCCTTGGTTTACTGACTTCTTCTAAAGAAGAGGTGTTTATTCTGCCCCGGGTCTGAAAGGAAGCAGAGCTGAAGACACATGGAGGGACAGAGTAAGGGTTGGTCTCCAATTTCAGGCAAAATGTTTTCAACCTCCTGTGTCAACAAGAATGGAGGCTTTAACCAACAGAAAGAAGAAAGTGAGAGCAAAGCCTTTAGACAGAAAGCCACCATGTGGCTTCATGGTCTGAGGTCTCTATACCTCAAGAAAGAGTGGTAGAGGTAAAAAGCCAAGCCCCAATCCTACCTCTCCATCACCAGCAACAACGTCTTCTGGACAGGTTTAGCTAACAGAAGAGTTTGAAGAAAAGGCCACCTGCTATTTCTGTGTATGAGAAACTCACAAGGAGTTTTCCTTCTCCACTGACAAAGAGCTGGCAATAGGATGGAGATTTCAAGATAGGTGTCCTAGTTTTTGGCCTGAGGAAACTCAAGTTCAAATCAATAAAGTTGAAATACATCCCAAAGAAGATGTCCCTGTTTGGTTTGGGCACTTAGTGTTACAGGTTAATTCTAGAAGAAGCTGGGAAATCTAGCTAAGACGAAAGATACCTCCCAAGATCCAGTCTGGACCAATGTGCCGAGACCCCCACCCACAGTTTTAAGTAAGTCTCTTCTCACACCTGTCCCCAAAAATGACCACTCCCTATCCCCCCCAGGACAATCGCTCTTCTTTTCTTGGTACTAGTCCCATCTTGTCCACTGCACCCTTAGGAGAAACTCTGCTATTGTGCACCCCAAGAGGAGGTCCCTGGTTGTGGTATTATTTTTCCAATACCAGGCTCCCAACTTCCACTCCATGACTGAGCTGCACAGCACCATCAATTACCTTCTCCAGGCTAGATGTGGACATTAACATCCTTCCTGGCCCTCTCTCCAGGGCAACAAGTACCCCTATGGGGCTCTGAGCCTCCAGTCAGCCCAAGGTGGAATGGGTGAGAATGTGGCTCTCCCCAGGGAGAGCAGTAGTGGGGTACACAGGGGAGCCTCCTCGTGCTCACATCCATCAGCACCCTTCCAATTGCTCCCCAACAATTCCAGCAATGCCCCCCAAAGCTCCTTTACATGCAAGCCAAGCAAGCCCAAGATTAACCATTAGTTTTTTCTTTTGCTTCTCTACATTATAATAAAATGTACCTTATATACAGTCCTTCCCCCCAGCCCACCCCAACCCCGCAAAAGCTTTTTCTCACAAGATTGGCAGAAGCAGCTCAGGAAATTCCACACCTGAACCCTACACAGTTTTCTCTGCATGAAAAGGGCATAGAAAAACTGAAATCAGTTCAGCCCCAAATTTAGATCCAACAGCAAAAATAAAGACAAAGAGCATTGAAAAATATTACTAATTCTTCTTCAATCGTTCCTTGCTTGGGACTCCCCCAAGAGCATGACTGTAGGATACAAGCCTCTCCTCCAAGGGGCACAGACCCTGCCAGTCCTATAGGATGAGGGTCCTTCTTGTCGAAGTGGAATCTGCAAAGGCCTCCCAGAATGCTGACTGGATGAGAGCTGCAGGAGGTGAGTAGGGAGAGCCAGGAGGTAGCCACCGCCATCTGCCCACCCGCCACCAACCACCACCCACACAGGTGACCCGATCAGACAAGGAGCCCCACTGTGTAGTTAAGTCACAGGATTCACTTTCTACTTATTGCTTATTTTCTTCCCCAAACAAGTCTCAGACCCCTGCCCACACCAAGTGCTTGCAGCCTCAGGCCCCTTAGAGAATCCTGTGGCCCTTTATCAGCTGTGAGTCACTTAACTCTTAACAGCTGGGTGGTCAAGATCATAACAGAGGGGCAAACAACAGTCTTGAGACCCAGAAATGGGTTTTGACCTGAGTTCCTCCAACTGCAAGGCTACCAGACCTGAAAAGGGAAATCTGGACGACATTAAATCTCCCTCCGGATGGGGTGAGAAAGTCCTAGGAAACTGAAGAGAGCTCAGTACAACTGTGGAAGGGCAGAATCAAAGGACACACATGCCCTAGAAATGGCCTCACCCCACACCCCACATACCTTCATAACCACATCCTCACACATGTGCACATATGTCACATACCCAGCGTGTCTAGGTGCTGTGACACCCTTATCCTCCATCACCCATCAGAGGAGACTGCATCCTGCCAATTTCCATCCCAGTCCGTAAGGGAAGGACTGAAATAGCTCCCTGCGGTGGGGCAGGGAGGCAGCAAGGCTGCTGGCCTGCAAGGACACTGTCTCAAGGTCTCAAGAGGAAGCCCTCTGAAGGAGAAACTGAGGCTGCTGGGAGACTGGTTGACCTCGTGTCCTTTCCCTGGCCTCAGGCTGCCCAGCACAGCACCACCCAGAGGCCAGCATTTGGTCTGATGTGCTGAGGTAAAGGAACGGCCAGAGGAGGGAAAGGAGTCAGCACCTGTGTTGGATGGACAGCTCGCCCTGAGCCCACAATGCACAGACTGCTAAGACAGAGCTGCCTGAAGCCTAGCTTTCAGTCCTGTGTGATGCTCCAAGGCTTTCCTCTCAGCTTCTCTCCCACGTAACCTCAGGGCCCTGACTTCCACCAGGGCTCAGAGAACTTGGCCTAATGCCCCTGAGGTCCAACAGGCCTGCCATCCCAAATTCGCAACCAGCCAGGGTCCTATGTGAGGACAGCCCCCACATCCATCCCCCACATACCTAGGGGACTCGGAGTGCTCAGTCACTCATGGGGCACAGTGACAGAGGTAGTGCTGACTCAGGAAAGAGGTCAGAGTCTCCCAGCCTCTTCGATTCCTTTTGCTGGAGTGCTGGATTTGGGGGCCCAGGGAAGCACAGTATCTGGAATGGTTAGTGCCACCCCGAGGGCACAAGACCCAGCCCTGGGATGATGGAGTGGCCAATAAGAGGAGAGCAGAACCTCTGGCCCTGGCCACCTCTTTTGCCGCCTTCAGAACTGAACTGTGGTCCTGTGGCTTACCCAGCAGACCCCAAGGGTGAAGTTGGTCCCTACTCACTAGGCCAGAGAAGAAAGCACCGGGGCCCGTGTGGCAGAAAGAATTCTCCCCTAAGTCAGACACATTCAGGAAGGAGCAACTCCCAGCTCTCAGAGGCTCTCTGGCCTAGATCATGGGCAACTGCAGTGAGACTGGCAAAGCCCCCGGTGCTTTGACTTAGCCAAGGTTCAAGCAGGTCAAAGGAGGAGAGGAGGTGGCCCCCAAATCTGCCAAGACAGCAGCACCAAGAAGGAAATACTTCAAGGAATCTGACAGCCACAAGAAGAGACCCAGGCAGGAGACCAGATGTGCTCCAGCCGTCCTCAGGTCTTCTGCCCTGCTCCCGGGCAGCACCATGATCTTATCGGAAAGAAGAGTGTCTGTGAGGTAACCTCAAGAAGCTTCTGGGTGCTCATAGTTTGAATGAGGAGAAGCTTTTGGCAGAGAAAAGATCAAAGCCCAGGCCCCCATTAGCTGCCTCCAGCCACCCGCATCGCTCCCACCTCAGCCAGTCCCACATCAGCACAACTGGAGAGAGAGGAGGTCCAGAGCGCCCCAGACACCAGAGGCTCCCTGGCATCATCTGCTCCCACCCCCTGGAGCAAGGTCCAGGGCAGCCACTGCGCACAGCATGTGACAGGCTGCAAGCAGCATGTGGAGGGATGGAGGGAGCTGTGGGCAGGCTCCACAGTGGCAATTAATCAATCTGGGGAATTAGCTCCCACAAAAGGGAGGGAGGAATCCAATCAGCGGCTTCAGGAGACTTGTGAACAGCGCTCCAGAGGGTGCTGAGATGGAGGCAGATATAAATAGAGCTGCAGCAGCTTGATGCTCAGTACAGAACGAGAGGCCCTTTGGCCACAGGCTCTGGCCCAGGCTGGGCCAAAAGGAACCGACGGGTGAGCTGGGTTTGTGCAACGGGCAAGCCTCTTGGCCCTGCTGCAAAGCAGCCTCTATGCCTGAAACACACGCTACGGTGGAGGGAGAGGCCAGGCCTGTACCTGGTCGCCCTTTCTTCACCTGGGAACCCAGGAATCAAGGCTGGAGTTTAGTTCTCTGCTGGCGCTTTGCCCAACCCCCAATGCAGGCAGGTGGTAAACGCGGCCAGCCCCTGCCCTGCTGGGATGAGAGAGAGGAAAGACAAATGGTGCATTAGGCTGAGAAGGCATGAATCCTGTTTCAGGAGGAGTAATACTCAGGACAGACACCGGCCACAAGCCCTATAGCTGCCGCCCCATTTCATGGTCCACAGAAGTTACCAGCATTTTGCTTCGGGGCATACATGGATCACATAGAGAAACGCACAGCGCATATGGACGCATCTGTATCTATATCTAGATATGCAGTGCGTGGAGGGCAGCGGACACCCAGCCCTCTTCAGGACTTGAAATGAAACAAGCAGAGTGGTGAAAGTCACGGCCTCCTCTTCACCCCCAAGATATTTGAAGAGGGAAGAAAAACCAATCTAGTAGAGAGGGAGAGGTAGGGAGGGGGAACACTTCCCCCTGTCCCCGGGGCCCTTCCCAATCTCTACCCACAGCACAAAGGTCTGCCCCCCGCCCCACCCCTCAGTCCTGAAGACCAGGCCAGCCGGCCAGGATCAGAGGAGAACCCACTATGGCAGAGTGCCAGCACGCGGAACACGGGGCCAAGCAGGCTGGAGCCCAGGGCCAGTGTTGGCCCCACACTGGCCTGTGAGCCCCACCCTGCCCAGTCCCTCCCCTCCCCAGTCCTGTCACTGGGGGCACTTAAAGTTGTGCGGGGAGGTGATGTCACAGCAGGGTGGCGTGGCCAGGGTCATCCTGGTCCGTGCTGTTGAGAATGGCCGTCTGGTCTTCGGGAAGCTGGCGGTGGTACAAGTCCGACAGCCGGGCAAAGGGGTCAGGTCGAGAATGTCTCTTCTTCTTTCGGAGGCAGACAGCTTCGTCGGGCCACAGAACCTGAGAGTTTGGAAGCTGCTGAGCCTGGGAGGCAGAACCGTCTAGGGAGAAGGGGATAGGTGTGCACAAAAAGGAAAAGAAGAGAAACTGGTGACAAACACGAATGCAGGCCCAAGCACTCACCTTCTCCGGTGGCCTGCGCCACACAGCAGGCTTCCAGTGTGAGCAGAATGCCATGTGGCAGGGCCACGGCGAACTATAGCACACAGCTGCCAGGCCAGCTCCCCGTTCTGCACCCACACTCACGAGCATCCAGAGCGGGCGGTCAGGGTTTCCTTCTGTACGTTCATGTCAATCAATACTTTTACCCTTTTTTCATATATTTAAATACCTCTTATCTGGTATTTTCTTCTTATTTTCCTTTTATTAAAGAAAATCAAGGGTTGAAAGCAGGCATCATTCTAGGGGGGCAAGCCCTCTAAGAACAGGTTAGAATTCAATATATCTTTTTATCTTCCACCCTTCCTACTGCGTCCCAAGTAATGATGGTCTTTACACAAGATTTGCAATCAAATGAAACAACGAGGGCCCTGGGCTGCTGGGTTGGGGGAGATGGGGGGTGTTCAGGGGCAAAGCCTTGCTTTCCACACTATGCTTTAGTATTCAGTGAGGAGAAAGACAGACAGTAAAAACTGAAGAACGCAGAAACAGATACTGAAAGCGCTCAGAAGAAAGATATAGTGGGGTCATGTCACAGCAGATGCTGAGTCACCGCTTTCCTCTTTGAAGGAGCAATACTTCAGTGGAGTCTTGTGCTATGAGCCTTCCAAAGACCTGAGGGGAAGTGTTCCCAGCAGAAGAAAGGCGAGGGGGAAAGCCCTGGATCCTGAGCAAGCATAACAGTTCTAGAGACAGAAGGAAGGCCAAAGCAGTGAGGCAGTGAACAGGAAAGACAGCATCTGCAGTGGGAAGCTTCTAGAAGGTTTCCATCAGAGGTGTGTGTGCCCAGGACTGAAAGAGAGTACTGTTACATTTCTAACAGTCAGTCTGGCCATGGTGTGGAAGAAATGAGGATGGAGACGAGGACCATGAGGCCACTGCAATCGTCACAGCAGGAGAGGGGAGCAACTGAAAACCCAGTTGGAGCAGTTGGGACAAAGCAGTCAGATGCAGGATACATTTCAGAAGTTGAGACAACAGACTCCACCAAACATACAGATGGGAGATACAGATGGGAGCAGAGAAGAATCAAGGTTGTAGGAGCCTGAACACTTGGTAGCGTGGTGCTATTTATGAAATTAGGGGAGAAGCAGATTTGGAGAGGAGAATCAATAACTCTATTTTGGACATTTTAAAGGCTTATAAACATCCAAGTGCATGTTCAGCAGACAACTGGAAATATGAGACTTGAACTCAGAGAAGAAATCTGGGCTAAAAACAGACATTTAAGAGTTGTTAACATATCATAAGGAAGAGGGTCCCTAAAACAGAAAAGAGAGAATAGATGCCTAATGTGACTTTATTTACACACACACAAATAAATATGTGCATGTACATATTTGCATGTGTATGTGTGTATATATATATATATATATGTGTATGTATATATACATACAATATGCATATAGATAGGCAGATGGGTAGGTTAGTCTTAAATTGAAATAGGCTTAACTGAGCTGATAATCCTGCTTTGGACTCTAATTTCTCACCTGAACCCTAAAAATCTCATTTTCTTTTCCTCTGCCTCACTATTCCCATCAACAAACTAATAGAAAATACCACCAACTCAAAGGCTATCAGATAAATGCTCACTAGTCCCAAAGATTCAAGGGAACCCTGTGTAACACTTTCCATAACCCTGTCTCTAAAAACAGTTATGCTACAGTAGTTACTAAAGATCTGTAAGGAAACTGTTCATAAGTCTTCTTTGACTTTCGTCATTTCATTCCCAAAATAATTGGCAATTATTAGGGTATATGTAATAAATATTAAAGAATTGTTTAAGCCTAGTAAAGGCTTGAATTTTTTTGTACTATCTCTGCTGGAGAAACATTGGACCTATTTCAACAGAGGTATCTTTTCTACAAGAAGGAGATTTCGCTCTGTCTTATTAAGAAAAGTCTGGTCAACTAACAGAGGCTGAATCCAAGCTATGATGTCCCCTAAGCACCGAGGTAAACCCCATAAATAACATTTCCAACCAGAAGGTTTAAAATGAGAGAGGAGAAAACTATAAGGAGAGAGAAATATATCTAAGTCATATTACAGAATGGAAAAAAAATGATTCTCTTTTGTTGTTAAAAAAAATACATTAAAATAGTATGTTCTCTTTTCTATGGGCTGAGAAAGGAGAGGCCACTGAGAGGGATGGTTCCCAGGTGAGAGGAAACAGAACTGGGAGGGCAAGCCGAGAGTTAAACCTTATCATCGCTTTCTCACATGGAAATGACATGGTATTACTTGAAGAGCAGTGTTAAAAGGAAACAAAGAACAAGTTGGGCTGGTGGAGTCAATATGAGGAAAGTGCAGGCTCAGAGCCCAGAGCCCACACCCCACAGCAGGCAGGCCAAGGTGAAGGAGGGGCAGGCCGCTCCCTGCCAGTTACCGGATCGTTTCTTTGACTTCGAAGAGCCCTTGGATGACTTTTTGGGCTTCTTTATCCGTTGGTATTTCAGAGCCTCCAGCCTCTCAGGTGCAGCATTCCCGGGTGCAGGTGGAGGTGTTCTGGAAGGGACAATTAGAGGCACAGGTCAGCTGTGAAAGAAGAGCTGGAAGTTAGCCCCTAGCTGCCCACAGGGGGACAAGGCAGAGAATCCCAGTATCCAAGGCAGTCCCTTGACGCCTTTCTTTCTCGTGCTCCTGGAAGACAGAAAACCCAGGCGAAACCTCCAACAGCAGAAGGCCTACCTCAGATGCAAACCACGCTGTAGAAGCCCTAAGAAAGGGAGAGAGAGATTTTAACCTTCAGCCCCATCACTGTCATTCCAGCTGTAGGAACAGGTTTGGAGAAGAGCGCATTTTCCATGTCTGAAGCTCTGAGCAGTCATCATAGGCAAAACCTTTAAGTGGAAAGTAAAAGGGAAATTAAAGCAGGAGGTGATCAATCCCAAACCTGATTAACTGTCCCCACCAGAAATGAGAAGGTCGCCACTCAGTAAGGAACCCAACATCCAGCGAGGTAGAAGGAACATCGAACCCAGTTCCCCTGGGTTTCTTTCTTCCATTGACAGGATCCAGGCAAAACTCGGTCACCAACAGCACCAATCCTTGTTATCTTCCAGCATTTTAGGAGGGGTGTCTCCCTGACCCTCCACAAACTGAGCTCAGCTTTCATTAGCCATGTAAGAGGACGGATTAGATTAGGTTATGATGGTCAGTGTCCAAATCTAGCAGCCCAGCAAAGCCCTTGCCATCAGCAGCTAGTATCCAGTGAATCTCTATATTCTAAGATTCATTGGGGGAAGCCTGAGTTTGTTGGGAGAGGAAACATGTATATAGATCTCCCTTTCCCCCATGTGGTGGAATGGGTGTTACCACTTGCCTGACAGAGCAACTTTTTATGGTGAGGATGATGTCAACAATTTAGCTGGAGCCTGGGCAGTCCAGCTGACACAAGGACCAATGAGAAAGAAGAGATCATCTGTGACAATCTGTACATATTGGAGAGAAATTTTCAAGAGTCATAAAAGGAGAAAATCTAGAAAAATATCAATGTTATCAGTGTCATTTATTCTCAAGTAAGTCAACTGTGGAGCCTAAGGAACGAAGAGAGAAAGAGACAGATGACTCTTTCCACTAGGCATCAGCCACCAATGCCTCAGGACAGTGGATATGTTCAGGGTCTAGTGAACAGAGGTGAGTCACACTCCACCTCGATTCCCTCATCTCCCTCTTCCATCTCCAACGGCTTGGGGTAAATGCCAATTAAAAGGAGCAGGACAGCCACCCTGTGGGGGAAAAGAAATCCTTAATGGTGAACAAGCATGGGTATTAAAAAAAAAATGACAGAGGGGTGAAAAGACTGCAACTGTATCTCCCCAACACAGAATATCTTTTCAGCTAAGAAAAGCTAAGAAAAATCTTAGCAACTAATTGTAGCATGCCTCTGGTCTCTGAGGGATCCCGCATTAATTGGCAATGAAGCAACCTCCATCTTCTTTGATGAATGCCATCATTCCAGACTCCTTTGGCAGATAAAGTATCAAAAATCTCTTCCAAAGTTAAAGTCAAAGACAACTGCTTGATTTTTCCCAAAGCCCCCAAGAGCCTGGATCTTAGAAGCCCCACCTACCCAGTCACACACACAGTCTCTTAGAGAAGTAGTAGGCAGTCCAACTCACCATCACAAGTCAGGTCTTCCACCCCCAGAGACCCAATCTGCCAATTCCCCATTCTCTCCTCTTTCACAGACTTCACAGCCTACCCACAGAGAACCTTCAGGGCAGCATCTGGGAGGGATTTGGAAAGCAGACAAAGGAGATGACTAGAGTGGAAGGGAGCATGGCCTTCCCGTGCTGGCGGAATATCCTCACCTCATCCTCATCCTGGGCTAAGGCCTCTTCATGCTGCCTAAAAGGAAAATCAAAGATATGAATCCCTTGTTTGGTTCATCTGTCTCCCGGTCCTGGTCAGCCTCTTCAGAAGACCACACAAGGAGGGTGACCTATGGCCTGAGGAGGTATCTCACAAGTAATCAGACTCAGAGCACAGAACTTCAGAAGCATAATCTAGGGTGGCCTATGAGGCATGAGAAGAACTGGCATGGGTGTCCCTGAAAATTCAAGGGATTCTCCAAGCCAGGTGCAAGTTCCAGGGGCCGTAGTATTATGCCAATCAAGATGATTATCACTATTATCATTTTACCAGATAGTTTTTATTACCACTTACCATGACTGGCACTGTTCTGTTCTCTACAGTAACAGGTTTTTTTTTTAGATCTTACAACAACCCTAAGAGGTAAATACTACATTGACCCCATTTTGCAGGTGGAGAAACAAATATTAGAGAGGTTAAATTGCTTGTCCAAATAATCCAATTATTATGTGATAGACCCAAGACTCTCAAAATTAGGTTAAAACCCTCTTCCACATTCTTCCTAATGAAAAAGGTATAGAGGCTATGCAAAAGGAAAGCACAATTTCTGCCCTTCACTGAGAAGTCCACCTGCACCCGAAGGCTCCTGCTGCTACCACACGACCTGCACTACGGTGGTCCAGCAGCGGTAAGCCCGGACAGGATGGGAAAGCTTCCTGAAGCTCTGTCTTCAAGAACAATCCCCATAGGAAGAATCCATTGAGGATGTGCCCATGTCCCTGGTGAGAGAGCCAGGCGCCAGCCTTCCCAGACACTGTGTCCACCTGTTTTCACTTTGGGCTCAGTGCTCACATATAGAAGATGATAGGAGGTTCCTGGAGGCACCAGACACTCTCCCAGTGCATGAGGAAGAAATAAAACCAGAGTCTGGAAGAATGAGAAGGAAGGAAGGGGAAAAAGTGGGTCTTCATGTTTTAGCAAATTATACCAAAAAAAGATACCGGAAATGTGCTCCAACAGACTTTTCCCACAGCACACAAAGTCTTTTCACATCAAAGCGCCTTTTCCAGGAGGGAGGACTGTGTACCCTGGCTATTGCCAAGCCCTCCATGGGGATTTTGGGTAACCAAGCTTTAGGTGCTGATGTCTCAGTAGGAAGCTCTAGGGAGCAACTGCACTCTAGCCTGAAATATGGTTGGCAAGGTGAGCCGGAGGTTGATCAGCAGGAAACCCATCAATATAGATCCAACCTTAGGCACTGCAGGAGGCTGAGGTCACAGCTCTCGTCCTGGTCAGACTCAATTCTTCTAGAACACATGGGAATTCAGCAAACTCAGGCTCCTCCTTCCAGGAAGCAAGGGTAGAAGAAAGGAGCAGGCCTCAGAACCCGCAGCATTTTGCATATCTTCCATATCTTGTTCCCCAAAATCCAATTCTCTCCCCAGAGAGGTTTTCTTGTGTTTGAAATAACCACAAATTGCCTGGAATTTCCCATACTTTACTATGTATTATGCGTACTTTTTTATCCAAATTTGTGAGGGAAAAATAAGGATGCACGTTATACACGGCTAATACAATTCTGTATCTACATAAATGTTTTTCAATTCCTTTATTTATGCTTAGGAGTTAAAAGTGTAACTCTAGAAATCAATAACAATATGCAAAATAGTATCCTGAATATGATCGTCCGTTTTGCTGAACTAACGACCAACTTGCAATGGAAGCAATTCAGCCAATAATTCAACAAAATGAAATGCAGAGCAACGTACTGTCCACAGAGTAAGTGACTCTGACTTGATAAGACAGATGATGCTGAATTTATTCCCACAGGGTGGACAGTGTCATATTTCTCTTCAGACACTTTAGGCAGGAGCTGGCAATCCAGCTGATATCTTTGAAAAAATACAGACACTGCATACTTTAAGATTATGGTTATTAAATATCCAAAAGAGCACCGTAACAGAGCTGCCGAGAGACACTTGGACCTCCTCCCATAGACACTGTCATCAGATGGTAGAGGCCACAGGAAGAAAAGTTTCTTGTACCTATGTGTTCTGCTTTGTAATGTAAAATTTCCTGTACCATAATGTGTTAAAAAAAAATAGGTGAAATTCCTTTGTAATACATATAACAAACCTAAATATAAACAAATAAAAATTTGAATTAAAACCAAAGATTTTCTTCCTGCCAGTTTGGGCCAAAAAATGTGGGTACACATTCCACACGTGAGCGCGTCACTACGCTCTCTCTCCCTTTACAGAAAATCCACACAAAACCTAAGTCGCAACCATTTAGCCCACAAGGCGACTTAGTCCTATTCTTACCCAGAGTAGAAGAGGCAATCACAGCACAGGAAAGGCAGAGTCCACTGGACATTCCGGGCCTGGGCGCCCTCAGAGCTGACCCTGACGCAGGCAGCAGCAGTGATTTAAAAAGGAACTTCTGCCTCCTTTCATTGTCAGAGAGCAGACTGCGTGTCTGACTAGGTCCCGTGGATGGCAGGTCGTGGAAATCCACCCATATGCAAGACATAGCCAGGATAAAGGAATACCCATCCTTCACAGATGAATAGAAAGCCAGGGCCAGAGGTGAGTTCTGGCCACAGCTGGTACCTTCTGGTGAGACTAGAACATAAACCAGTGCTTGGATTTAACTTGGGAGAGGCTTGTCTCCAAACAGGAGTTCCTTCCTGCAGCTCACCTCATAAAAGGGCACCCTCTCGCTGCGCCCAGACCCACCTGCGTCGTGGAGGCCACAGCCCAATTAATGGGAAAGGGGTTCCCAGGAGGCATGAGAGACACCACTGGCATCACAAAGGGAGCCAAGAATATGGCCTGGCCTCCCATAGCCCCTGAGAGGGACAGGTCCACACAATACAACTCCCGTTTTGAGAGGGGAGCTGGGAAGAGGGGCAAAGGGAGAAAGGAGAAGCAGGGATGGGGAGAAGGAACAGGAGAGAATTGAAGGAAATAGGAACAGAGTGAGAACAAACGTAGACAAGACGTGTCATTTCTCCAAGCAAGACTGAGTGAGACACATGCAAAGGCATGAAGACAGCTCTGAAGAGGGCCCTGACACCTCCCATGGCCCCAGCAGCCAACCCCAGGGAGGCTCGGGAGGCAAAGGTCTCAGGCGAGGCTGTGAGAGGGTTCAATCCCTGGACTGGGCGCTGGCTAGACCCAAGGAGAGCCCGCTCCCTCGTGGCCGGGCCTGGTTCCTGGGTTCGCCACAGTGTGGAGAGGACAGCTCAGCTCTCAGACCTGGTGCACCCACTGAGACACTGAGGGGTCGACATCGGGTGAGGGCAAGGGCAGGCAAGACAGTCCCACACTTCTTGGGAGTGGAGCTGTCAGAACTCCAGGGTCCCCAGAGGAGTCATAACTGGACACAGAGAGGGAGAACAGAAAGGTGGGGGGTGGCCCAGTCACTGTCACCTGGAGTCTCCGGCCAGCAGGCCCACAGGACAGGGACCACAGCGAATCACCTACTGACCCCCACACTCTCCCAGCGCTCCCAGCTGCAGCATGGCCCCAACAGCCGCACACAGAATCCCAGCCTCTTGGCTGCTGACAGTTTTATAGCTGCAGCTTGTAAAAAGACAAAGTCATCCTCTATGGGAGGATGGCTGAAGCTCACTTCCAGAAGTCAGCCACACCCAGAGCAAGGCTCTCATGTCCCATCCCAGAACTGGGCCCATATCTGCTGTCCCCAGAGCCCGGGGAATGGCACCTGAGGCAAAAAGAAGCCTCTTCAAGTCACTATGAGCAGCAGCAAGCCTCAGTTGACTTTACAAGTCTCCTAGAGTGACTTGATACCCTGTCCATGCTCCGTTCCCAAGACCCCAAACAGGCTGCTGGAGGAGCCAAGCTAGGAGAGAGAAAGGTGGGCTGCCCTGTGAGCCCCTGTGCCTCCTGCAATTCAACTTCTTCCTGCCCAGATGCTTCTTCCCCTCCAGAGAACCTTCCCAGAGCTAGGCCACAAGGTGCTGGCATGTGACTACTGCAAGGGCCCAGAGAGCGGTCTGAGCCCACCGCCCAGGCCTGGAACAGCCAAGCAAAGGCTGTGGGACCACAGGGCCCCAGGTCCCGGGGGCCACCCGCCCTGGAGGGCAGGAGTGGGGCCACACCCACGCCACACAAGAAGAGGACAGATAATCATCAAGGAACCAGGAGACTATGAGGGACCAGCAACCCAGGGGCAACTTTGAGCTTGCGGGGCAACAAGGAAGGGCCACCAGCCCTGAGCTGCTGGGAAATCGCAGGAAGGGGTGCAGGTGTTCCTGGGTGCCGGTTTGGCCCCAGACAGGCTTCAAGGGTGCAGAGATGCAAAGCGGATCTCAGGCATTCTCGGTCCCTTGGGGGCATGCAGGGTCCCAAGGCGCCCCTGTGGGAAGCTCTGGTGTGTGGGCAGCAGGATGGCGAGGTGTCAGAGTGAGGACAACTGCAGGGGCTCCCTCCTGGAGAGGGCTGGACATGGGGTGGTCAGAAGCTGCAGCTAGGCGGTGCCAGAGCATGGCCTGGGGCTATTGGAGCAGCATGATGTGGGGAACCCAGAAGCCACAGGGAATCGAGGCGCTGAGCGGCCCCCTCAGAGGGGGCGAGGGGCTATGGTGTGGATTCCCCTGTAAAGGAAGCGATGGCCCTGCCGAAGCCCCGGCCGCCGCCTGTCCACCCCCCGCCCGCCCAGCCGCGGAGCTCCCTTACCTATTGAGCTGAGGAGAGGCTTGTCTCGACAACACTGCCCAGATAGCTGAGATCAATCAGAAACAAAGCAGTTACCAACATGGGCCGTGGGGGGGCACCCACGCACACCCAGAGGGGAGGAGGGGGGAGCACAAGGGCCAGAGAACCAACAAGCGAGGCCAGAGAATGGGGTGAGGGGAGGAGAGGAGAGAGACAGAGACCCAGACGGCACGATGGGACGAAGCAGATGGCAGCTGCACGAAGCACAGAGCACGCAGGCGGCGCAGAGCCTCCTGTGCTCAGGGCCCAGAGCCCCTCCCTGCTAGGCCGGCTCCCCTCTCCCCCACTGGGAGCAGGGTGGGGCGGGAGATGAGGCTTGCACTTCCAGGTACCAGAAGGCCGGAGTGAATGGGCAGGGAAGGGCTCTCCTCCACCGCCTCCCATCCTGCCTAGGCAGCCAGCCTCCTCTGGAACTCTGCTCCCCTGCACAGGCGGCCACAACAAGAAGAGAGAGCAAAGGACAGACCCAGGGAGAAAGAGAGAGGGGGAGGGCGGGCAGACCTGGGACACTAAAGACACTGCAGGCTCTTCTGAGCATGTCGGGCACCCCAGAGAAGACGGAAAAGGGAGAAAGACAGACAGAAAGACAGACTTGAGGAGGAAGAAAGGGGCAGAGGAGGAGAAAGGAGGGCAGGGGAAGAAAGACAAGAGAAAAGAGGCACCGACGGCGTCCAGGCCGCCTCTGGGACTGGTACCTGGAATACCAGCTGCTACTGTTTAGAGTGTGCTCTCTCAGGCAGGCTGAACGCAGCAGTGTGTCTGTCTGTCTGTCTGTCTGTAGCTTCCTGCGAGGCACACAGGTTGGGGTGGGGTGTGTGACTCTGGGCACACGTTCACGGGCCTGAGAATTGCTCCTAGCCTCCAGGACGCCTGGTGGGGAGGCCCTCACTAGGCAGCTAAGGGCAGGAGCTGGGGACCGAAGCCCCGGGCCTGGTAGTCCAGGGAAATCAGGCTGCAGGTCCTGCTTAACAAGGAGGAGGGCCTGGGGGAGACAAGGTCTCCAGGTAAACCTCGGAGCCAACCCCCAGCCAGGATTGCAAGGTCCCTAGATTTCTCCGCTCCAAGAGGAACTGGGGTGACCCCTCACTCGGACACGCCATGCTCCCTCCCTGGTCCATGTGTGCCCACTCCCCGTCAACTTGGGGGCCTCCTGAAAGGTCTGGGCTTGGTGGAGAAGACCCCTCAAGCTCCTGGCGGGAGTACCTGGGCAGGTAAGCCCCACCCCCACCCCGTGACCACAGCCATCCAACCGGAGACCAGAC
Source organism: Solenodon paradoxus (assembly GCA_004363575.1). Taxonomy (NCBI): domain Eukaryota; kingdom Metazoa; phylum Chordata; class Mammalia; order Eulipotyphla; family Solenodontidae; genus Solenodon; species Solenodon paradoxus. Next base: position 11,988 of record RJWH01003223.1, on the reverse strand, counting down.
CTCCTCCCAAAGGGAAGCTGCAGCATGTCCAGACAAGCCCTGTCATTGGGGTGATGGAGGGGTGGAGGGTGGGGTAAGGAATGGGGGGAAGAAGATGACTGGGCCACAGTGGACACCAGAAACCAGCTAATACTCACCCTGAAGTAGGTAACGGTGGGGGGGGCTCTGGTCTAAGCAGCTCCTCCCCCATCCTTCGAGGGGAAGGTGTCTGTCCAAACACGTCCAAGGTGTCCGCCGGCCCCACAGGCCCCGGCGGAGGGGAGGGGTAAGCCGTGGCCAGCGTGGTGAAGCCCACTGTGGGGCGGTAGCTGGGGCTTCCGCTGCGGCTGCTCTGGGAGGGGGAGCCCGTGGACGGTGTGGACTTGCGAGAAAAGGTGACTGCAGCCGGTGGCTGAAGGGTGATCTCTGACATCTCTGCCTGCTGTAGGAGGCCCGGGCGGGGCCGAGCTCGAGCAGCCAGCTCAGGGGAGCCAGTGCGGGAGCTGAGGGGGCTTTGGGTCAGAGGCGAGAGCCTGGACGGCTGTAGCACCACTTGATGTAAACTGGGTTCGGTGCGCCTGGCCTGCCGGGGGCTGGGCCGTGGCCGGGGCTGGGGCTCATACCACCGGGTGTCCAGGCCAAATGTGCTGGGGCCTCCGTGCCCCCCCGGCTCGGCCGGCTCGGGGTAAGGCAACACGGGTATGCCCATACCTTGGCTGGTATGTCTTAGCTGCCCTTGGCTCACCAGAGGTTGCATAGGTCTGTCCTGCCACTTGGTGGTGGTGGGCACGGGGACAGGGCCTCTGCCCGGTGACTTGCCAGCCCAACCTTTTGGCGCCTCCAGAGACAGGATGCCCGGGTAGGCCACAGGCACCTGGAGGGAGGTGGGTGGCAGTCCTCGGGGAAGGCAGGCCTTGGGCTGCAGACTCTCGGTGACATCGCATGGGTGCAGCTGGTGGGGGAACATCATGGCTGGGGTCTCCAGTCCCCCAAAGGGGAATTCTGGCCGGCCCCAGGGTTCAGGGGAGCGCCCTCCAGTGGGTGTCTGAGTCAAGGGCAGCGTGCTGTTGGAAGCATTCTCTCCATTTTCCTCAGGGATGGTGGGGTGGCCAAAAGGCCCCTCAGTGTGTAGGGGTGGGGAGGACATCACAGAGCTCAGGGGGCTGCCCACTTCCGGCATGTAGAAGGGCGGCGGCTCCACCTCCCCAGGGCTGCTGCTGCTGAGGTACCCGTAATACTGGCCATGCTGGAAGGGCCGCGGGGCGGGGGGCCGGGCTTGGCCAGTGGCCTGGAGCCGACCTTCCATGCCACCGGGGCCCTCCAGCCCACGGGCATGAAACCGAGGGCTGTATGCTGGTGGTGGCAGGTAGGACTCCTGGCTGGATGACAGAGGGGTCAGCTGGGACTTCAGAGCAGCCACCGATGTGGGCACCAGCGGGTCCTCGTTCTCCTCATCTGACTGGCGGAACTCGGGATACATGTCTGTCTCCTCAGCAAAGGGGAAGCCCTCGATGTGCCTGCTCTTCATGGAAGGCTCCATGTCAGAGGGGTCCATCACGAAGCGGCCGTCGGGGCCTCGGCTGATGAGCTCGATGGGTGTGGTGGCCTCCGCCTCCGCCTCGGCCTTGGCCACACTGTACTTCTTGCTGCTGATGGCCCTCTTGGTCTTCTTGTACAGCGACAGCTCCTTCTCCCGGGTGGGACTCAGCATCCTCTTGGCTGCCGGCTGGCCTTGGTCATCAGAAGACTCGGACGGGGCCCGGAGTGTCCGGATGCTCTCAGGGCTCACCTTGCCGGAGGACAAGCTGTGGGCGAGCAGAGAGCAGAGTGAGGGAGACGCACCAGCGCTTCGCTGCTGCTGTTTTCCCACAGCTACCACAAAAGGGCCGCGGAGACACCAGTGGCTGAATGTCTTGGATAAAACGCTGCACCTCCCAATGTGTGCTGCAGTCATTTGAATGCACACCACCATTTCTACTTTGTCCCCACCCTGCCCCTGTCTGCCCTATCGTTGGCCACACTCTTATCTAGTCACACCTCTAACCTCATCCCCGGTTGCTCAGGAAATGCAAATTCATTTAAAAAATATCTGAAGAAGGCAAATCTGCTAAGGTAAAAAGTGATCGAGATAGATCCCAAAGTTTCAGAAAAATGGGTTCGCTGTCGTTTTGGATGTTTCACACCACGGCCTGCTCTATCAGCATAGACAACGTCAGATTACATGTGAATCAGCCAAGCCGCCTAGCGTCTAAGTGAGCAAACCATCCACCCGTCTGCACCCTCAGCTCTGATCACTCAGCACACGCAGTCACCCCAGGGTTCTCCTGGGGCTGAGGATACTTACGGAGACTCGAGGCTCTTCCGACAGTGAGTGATGGACAGTGGGGGGTCTGGAAGAAAAGGAGGGGGAGCCTCGTGAGACCCAACATGACACATGTCTCAATGTCACCAGGGCCAAGAGCAAAACCACCGAGAGCAGCTGCTCCTTTCTCGGTAGGTACCTGTGGGTCCAGCTCAGAGGCCTGTGCCTCAAGCCCAACCTGCACCCTGGTCTGGTCTTCTCCAGCACAACGGCCTTTTCTGTCTCTCAAATCTGGTCCCACCACAGCTCCGCCCACCAGACCCCAGTTGCCCATTTCCAAGGGACCATGCTAACAAGGGCCATCTCCCCTAACAGGGAGTTTTAGGCGCTGGGCCAAGGAGAGCAAGGGTGGGGGGGACACCCACCTTTTTTGCGCTTGAGCTTACGCTTGCGCTGCTTGTTGACAAAGCAGGCGGCCAGGGTGCTAAACAGGATAGCGGCCGCCAAGAAGCAGATGGTGGCCACAATGCCGGCCAGTACGGGCCGGGCCAACCCGTCATCCGTCAGGTCCGGCTGTGGGAAGATGTCTGCGGGGTGGGGGAGGGTATGAAACACTCATGAGTCCCTTCCTCCTACCTGGTCCTCAGACCTAAAGGGGTTTGTACAGTGGGGGAAGAGGAGAGGGGGGTTTACATAAGCCATTGCTTCAGAACTTGTAAAAGAGAAATAATACGTCTATCCTATCCCTATGGGGATAAAATTTCAATAATTAGCTATACTTGTCAAGTGCTTTTTGCAAATCGTCTTCATACATATGACCAGACAAAGCACTGTCTCTAAATGGAAAACTGACTGGGTGAGTTTGAACAGCTTACTTCCATGGAGGCTGTGCATCGTGCTTAGACAATCCGTTATTGTGACTCCACGTTGATATTCCTGCCTGGCAGTGAAGGCACAGTGAGGGTAAAACTCTCTAGCAGGGAGAGGTGTTACTATAGAATTCAGATGCATCCATTTCTAAATCATTGCAGTACAGTTGAGCAACTTTCATAGGGAAGATTAAAGCCAGAGCTGGCCAGGACATTAAACAGGTCCGAAGCGAGCCTCACTTGGTGCCCAAATTCACAGAGCTCATTAGTAACCGAGCCAAGAGTAGACCCCAGTGAATTACAGTATGCTTCAGAGGACAGTTATGTCAGCCACTCCCATTTTTAGGGACCTCGAAGGGGAATCTGTATGTTCTGATACATATGGCCATAACCCACTGCAAAGCCAATAATAACCATGATAAAAATCATCCAAATCATGCTGATTGGTTGAGTGGGGAAATAAAACTACTGCCTTTGGAAATGGGGGATGTAAAGCCAGGAAATGCTGAGGTCACTACAGCCTTATTCACCCATGAAGAATCTTCTGACTAGGTATATTTCCTTTGGGGAACCACATACAGAGCCACTGAATGTGGAACAGTTCACAGAGAGAAGTCCACAGGGCCCTGAGGTCCTCTTTTCAGCTTAAGCTGCAAACTATGTCCCTGTTCTCCATCTCTCTGAGTCTCTTCTTGGAGGGAAGCCAGGACAGAGTAGGCTCTGCTGCCTACAGAAGGTGCCTCTGTGTAGAAACATATCTACAAGACAGAAGTCACACTCCGACACTCATGCTCTCATGCCTCTTCAGTGCTCCCCATCCTGCCCCTCGATCTGCCCACCCACCACTTCTATAACTACAAATCTTCCGCCTGAGCTCTCTGGCCAAGTTCCTTGCAGCTGGTCCCTGGGTCTCTGCTTGATCACTATGCAAGAGCATCTTCCAGCAGCCTGGGAACCACTCATTGAGGGAGGAAGGGATCCTGCTATGTTTCAGGAACTGTAGCTAGAGAAAGATGTGTAGAAATGGACCAGGGCCAAGAGAAAGAAAGATAAATGGAGAAAATGCTAGGGAATTGGCTTTATTTAGACTAAAAAAAAAAAATCTAGGGAGAGGAAAGAGTGGAGGGAAACAACACCAAACAGCAATTTTCCAAATAAAACCACCATAATTATAAAGCAGCCTTATAATAGGCATTCAATAAATACATGCTGACCTGTTGTCTCTGCTCCAATTCACAACCCCACCCCATGAGAGAAGATAGCTCTGGAGGAAACTGAAGATTTATAGCAAAGGGACTTAAATCTGGTTCTTTTTGACAACCATAATGAGGAGATTCGCTGCATTTCTTTCTGGGGCGATCTTACAGAAACCGTCACCCGTAGCCCTGGAGTTGGGCGCACCCCAGCCCTCGCAGAAGCAGCAGCATCTAAGGAGCTCAGGAAATGCTGCAACTCCTGCAGTTTCACCGAGAGCTCTCCTTGGTTTCCAACCAGCCTTTCTCTCTGTTTCACAAAGACTTTCACATGGCTCTGGAGTTGATGTCCCTATAGCTGAGCAGACCCCCCACCCCATCCCCAAAGTACCTGTGCTGGAGACGCCGGCAATGTTGCTGGGCTCACTGATCAGATCCTGCATGACAGCCAGAACCCGGAACTCATACCAGGTGTCCTATAGCCCCAGGGACAACACTCCGTCAGCCAAGGGGCTGAGAAAGTCACTGAGCCCACACCAACCCCCTTTGGCCCTGCAGTGACCTCTCAAGGGACAGGATACCCAAAGTCATGGGCATTGCAAGTAAGTGTTTGAAATCTGGCTCTGGCACTGTTTAAAAAAAAAAGAGAGAGCTCCCTGATTTGTAGCAACTTGCCAATTTCCAGTGTAAACACTCCCATCACAGCTGATTTCAAGTTACAAACTGAGGTCTCTGAAAGCAGAGTTGGGAAGAGACTTCCCGCAGGCTCTGAGGAGCCACCATGAGTCAATTGCAGCACTAAATGTGCATCCAGGGAAAGAAGACAGATGACAGATGAGACTGTCTGTCTCCATGAAGGAAGCTGCTTCCCTTCTCCCACCGGAAAGACAGCAATGTTTAAGGGGTCAGCAGGGAACAATAAATAATGTATTCTCCCCCCAGGGACTCTAAATTGTTCAAGGAGGTCTCATTCCCAGAGAAGAGCTAGAAAATAACCCCCTAGGGAGCCCTTTGCCCACCCCAGGCTAGACTCCTTGCAAGGAACTCAGGTTACTGTCTACTTAAATGGCTGAGCTCCTGAGGCTGCCCCACCCACCCTGGCTATGTCAGTGCCTAGCCAACAGAACACACTGCGGGTCGACCCTCAGGACCTCCAGTACCCTGAGGACTCCAAACCTGGCAGATCTGGGAGAACACAGGACTGGGGGCCTACTACAGTCCATTGGCTAGACTTCATACACAAGAGTTGGGTCACTCAAAGTTCCTAAAGGCTCTAGAAAGAACCATGCTGCTTCCATAATTTGAGAAAAAGAGGCAGGGAAAAGTCAGGCCCTCACCTGTGAGAGATCCTTGGCAAAGAAGTCTCCATCTGTGCCTGGGATGCCATCATCTAACATCTCCCAGCGCTCTCCGACACGGAACTCCATAATGTAGCGGTCAATAGGAAAGCTGTGATTGGCGGGTGGGAGCCAGGACAGGAGCACACCCTGCTGGGTCCGATTGGCTGTGAGGCACCGTGGTGGTGTGACCAGCACCAGGGGTTCTGGAGTTGTGATGGGGACGGCTGTATAGGGAAGGAGAGAGAAGGGACAGCACAGCCATCATCCCATGCACCACCTCCTAGCTAAGCCCAAATCCCAGAGGACACCCCAGCTCCAGGTGACAGCCACAACTCCATGAGCCTGAGCATGTCTCATCTCAGAATGACGAGCAGAGAAGAGCCTTGGTAGCCAAAGGAAGGAGGCAGGGCAGTGGGCCCATGCTTCACGATTTTCATGATTCTACTTACGAGTACTTCTAAAAACATATTGGCAGAGGGGGCAGATAGGAACTATGTGAAAGAAGGAAGAATAATTATCTTCATATTAACATAGTATCTCTGTAAAGATACTGTCAACGCATCTTTTGTTCTCTTCCAAGTAAGTAGGATCCTTTTCCCCACCAAGCTTAGTCTTGCAATCCCTTCTTGGACCATGGTGGGGAGCTGCAGAGCAAGTAAGCACTCTGGGGGCTTCACCCCACAGTGGCAGGAGTGGTGCCACCTGCTCCAGCTGCCCACCTGGCTGCAGGCAAGGGAGCATATACAAATGCAGTCGGGTCAAGGAGGGGAGAGTAGGTACAGTTGGAGAACTAGCTGCATGCCTGCCACAAATGAGGCTGGCACCAAAGGAAAGAACAGCCCAGTGGTGCAGGAGAAGAAGACTCCCAGTCATCCTGTGAAGTCACAGGAGGTGAAAACACGTGGGCAGTCAAAGAAGGGTACAGTTCTAAGCCTCCCCCTTAATAGGAGTCTAGCCAGAAGCGCTCCAGTGTAGACCAGGCACTTTGGTCCAGATAAACACCATAGAATAGGGTGATACATCCTTCTTGGGAGAACAAATGATGAGCTTCTAGAGAGCACTCATGGGACCCTCGCTGAGCAGGCACATCCCGTGGCCCATGAAGACACTGCCCTCATCGCCTCCGCTGAGAAATATCCTCAAGGCCTCCTGGCCCGGGCCTCACCTAGAGTGTTCACAGTGACCACCTCACTGAAGGCGCTTGTCCCCAGCCTGTTCTGGGCGAGGACGCTGAACTGGTATGCTGTCTCAGGCTCCAGGGCATCCACCAGCAGCCAGTTGGGTCCTGGGGGCACTGGCAGAGACAGCCAGTCATGGGGCCCAAACTGTGCCCGCTTCATCCTGGCCAAAAGAGAGAGAGGGGATCGGGGACAAGGGGGTGGGGTGGGTTCCACTGGAGAGATGAGACTGCATGCGAGATATGTAAGGTGGTGGTGGTGGACAGACCTGCCTTCCCAGGTTTGAGGACAGGAAGAGGTGATGACCAAGGTGGGGTCAGCCATACGACTTGGGTTGTGCCTCTCCTCACAATGCCAGGACACCAGCCACTGCTGGTACCTCTTTACTACAAGGAACGCTTAGGTATAAATGCTGCTCAAGACACCTGTCAAACCACTGACGGCATTGTGGGAGAATCTCACCCTGGTCACAGCCCTAAGAGTGGCTCTACCTTGGGAGAGCAAGGGTACAGGGAACGAAGAATGGGAAACTCGGCAACAGCAAAACTAGGAGAGAAACCCAGGTATCCTCAGTCAGCACCCTCTCAGGGACAGCCAAATGTGGGGCCCAGCATAAACCCTAAGCTGGCTCTGTCCAATCAGGTTTGAGTCATCTTAGGAGGTCCCGGGCAATGACCAAATATGACCTGGGCTCTCCCCATAGTGGAGACTCGGGTCCCTGAGTCTTCAAGGGTTAGAGCGCAAAGAGCTCACAGTGTGCGTGAGGACACTGAAACTAGTGGGGGTTATCCCTAGCTTTGCACACCCATCTAAGTCCATGTGCAATAAGAAGCAGCTGTAGTGCAGTAGTGCCCTGGCATTGCCACAAGGGGGAGACAGAGTCCCATGGGACCTAGACCCCGGGTGCCTCTCACAGCACCTTGCTAAGAGTTAAGAGGGTACCCTTGGGTTCCCCTCTAGGTTACAGGCTCCCTGCCATGTAGGAGGTCAAACTGAGCCAGCAGGAAACACAGCCAAAAAAGCGAGCACCGAATGTCAGAGTCCATGCCTGCAGGGATGAAGGCAGACAGAAATGAAGAAAGGGAGCCTCTAACCTTTGCACATGTACTTAAGAGTCTGGAGAACAAAGGCAAGCGAGCAAGGTGTGCGAAAGTGATGCAGGTGACTAGTGGCACCGTGCAGCAGATCCACAAGCAGCAGGGTGACCCCAATCTGTACCTGGACCCACCCACACCCCACTGAGGGCTCAGCCATGCCAAGCACCCTCTCTGGCCACGCAGCCGCCCAACAGCAATGTGATCCTGCAGGGTGCCTGTGAGGTTGGAGGAGCCCCTACCCCACCCTGCCTTGGGAGGAACAGAGGTGTCCTGCTTGTGACTCAGAGTCTCCCATTGAGGTCCAGAGTGCCTACCCAGAATCCCAAATGCCTAGGCCCCCAGTCACCATGATAGAAAGAGGCTCCCTTTCAACCTCCCTCACTGTTAAAGTGTCTCAAGGGCTCTCCCTGAGACTGACTTCCACCTTGGAGAAGACATGTCTTCCCCCAGCCCTGGTACAGCAGAGCCACGACTACCCTTGGACAACAAGAGGGAGCCTCCTCCCTTCAAGGGTGCCACCTGTGTGGTGGTGGCCAGTTCTTGGCTCAGGATAGGACTGTGCAAAGAGAAACCCTTTTTCTGCCTCTTCTATACCCCCGTCCTCAGCCAGGCCCCAGCACTGTCGAGATCTCTATCCACCCCAAGGTTTGGGCATAGATTTCAAATCACTGCCTCTGACTAAATTAACACTGGAGACACAGACACCAAACTCAACAGAGACACAGGGTCCCAAGAGAGGATGTGCAGGTGCCAAGGACAGGCCAAGAAGGTGTCACTTCACACTGGTTCCTGGAACCACCAGCAAAGGGACAGAGTAAAATTTAGATTCTAGGCTACAGCTGGGCCATTTCAAATACCCTTGAAGATTAGGAGTCTCTTCTAGACTCCAGAGGACAGAGGAACTTAGAATGAGCCAAGGACATGAAGAGGGGCTGTCAGATAGCTGAGAGAGCAGCAGGGTGTGATGGCCAGTTCAATTCAGGTAACTACCCAACAGGTACCCAAACCTTCCAACTGTGAATACAGGAACACCAGAGTCCCCTGTGGACAGCCCAGTCCCACCAGAATCTAGTCAACACACCTCACCATCTGGAGGTCTGGTAGCAAAGGACCAAGTCCTCCTCCTCCTCACGAGCTCCACCCACCCAGGGCTGGGGGGTGGGGGGAGAAGCAGAGAGCAAAGCATGCTGGGGTGACTCACAGAGGTCCGTACCAAACTGAGAATGTCTGCTCATATCCTCCATCATAGCCTGGCTCCCAGGACACGTTGGCAGTTGTCATGGAGACCAGGACACGGACACTGCCCGGGGCATGGGGGCTGGTGCCTGGAGACCAAGTGGAGACTCTCAGACTGAAAGGAGTGGAGCCCACAACCTCCCTGTGTGCCAGCAGAACCCATACCCCAGGGGGGTGACTGGGGACCAGGAACACTCTGAGGAGCTGAGGCCCTGGTGCTACTGGGGTACATGGCGGGAGAAGGAAGCCAACCCCACGTGCCAGCTGGTCATCTAACAGGATGACCAGGAGTGCCGCATTAGGAATATGAGCCAAAGGGAAACCAGACCCCACATCATCCCAGGCCAGAGTCCTGAGTCCCTCCAGTAAGCAAAGAAACTCTCTCCCTTAAGGTCACAGGAAAAGTCAAAAAGCCCCTGTGGAGGTCTCTGGCCTCTGAGACTGCCACATTCCACCTCAATTCCCTGTGAAAGGCAGCACAGCACAGCAGATAAGAACTTGAACTTGAGTGTGAATCCTGTGACACTGGCCAGGTATTCAATCCAGATGGCCACGCTTCCAATGAGTGCCCTCTGGGGAGCCCGGCCCCCACTGTAGGAAGGTCCCACTGCAAGAGCCCCACATTGCTAGGATGTGTGCAAGCAATGCCACAGTGCTTGAGACCAGTCCCCAGAGGGCAGGCTAAGGTCCCAGGGACACCCCACAGGCAGAGCACACACCTAGCACTCCAGAAATGGGGAACACCTGGGACCTCAGCCTGGTGCCCTCCCAGCTCCACTCCAGACAGACAGCTGAGCAGTTGCTCTAGCTTCATTTCTGTGTCAGGGCAGATGCTGGGCCCATACTGCCTGCCCCTGTAAGAAAAAGATCTCCAGGGACAGGCCTCAGGTCACCTTCCTCAGGCAGAATTCACTGGGTCTGGGGACCTGGGGGGCACGTGGAGGGCTCCAGGTTGGGGGCAGACTGACTCAGGAAAGATGCCGGTTAACAGACCCCAGCCGGCCTGCGCGGCCCCGTACCGATGACGGTCAGATGGGTACTGGCAGTGATGCTGGTGACCACGTTGGTGGCGATGCACTCCCACTCCCCGTGGTCCTCCTTGCTCAGGGCTCGAAACTGGAGGCTCCCGCTGGGCAGGGCGCTGTGCTTGCTTCTGCTAGGCTTCCCTACCTTGGCCAAACAAGGGGGCAGGGAAGAGGGGCAGCAGGGGGAGCCAGGGTGGACAGGGAAGAAGAGAAGCCACCAATACCTCAGGCATCCGAGAAGACAATGGAACCCTAAACCCCTTGATCCCAGGCCGCTGTCAGAACAGAGCCAGATGCCGTCCTTCCCTCCACTGTCCCCGGAGCCTGGAACCCAGAGGTACCTTCCTCCATGTAATGACAGGGAAGGGGTCCCCGGCGGCCGCACAGGGGATGAGCAGCTCCCGGCCAGCCTCCTGCCTGTACTCCCAGCCTGGTAGCACCGTAAAGTACGGGGGGTCCTGGGGGAGCAGAGTAAGGCCGTGACCTCAGGCAGGCACCCCTGCCCGGCCCACGTGGAGGCTGCTGGCAGCCCAGGCCTCACCTTCAGGACAAGCCGCGCAGGAGCGGACTGGCCCATGGTTCCCAAGGTGTTGTAAGGCACACAGGTGTACGTGCCGAGAGCCTCCTCTGTGGCCTCCTCGATGCGGATGGAGCCATCCTCCATCAGGCTCCACCCCAGGTTCTGCCAGGGCAGACAGGTCACAAAGGTCAGGGAGCATGGCTTGGGCCCAACCCACAACTAGACCAGAGCCAGGCCGGCTCCCAGCCTGGGGCGGAAGTCAGCCAGGTGCATCCCATACCAAGGGAGAACCGAAAGCCTGGCTGTGGACCCCCACAAGAAGCATCTCTTTGCTGTCCCAGAGATGTTGGGGGTCCAAGGCATCCTGGCAGAAAACCAAACCCCCAGAGGCAACATCTCAGTGTCTGAGGGAGTGTCTCACTGCAACCCCACATGCACCTCTCTGGCACCTTCTCAACCTGCAGGGGACGGCCATCCTTGTTCCATTTGACCACGGTAGCTGGCGGCTCTGCATCCACAGGGCAGCGGATATAGCCATGAATTCCCACGGGCACATAGATCACAGGGGGCATGTTGAGGACACGGGCTGGGTCTGCAGCGGGGTGGGCGAGAAGAAAAACATGAGGAAGATCAAGATGTGAGATCTAGGCAGGGAGCCTGACACAGACACTCCAAGGCACTGCCCTTCACATCCAACTACCCACCCACCCACCTACAGTGTCAGGTGCTACACCCACCAGAGGAAAGAAAATCGACATGCCTAGCCTAGCTGCATTTACAGCCAGAGGCCAGGCCTGGCCACTCCAATGCAGGTGGCAGGCTTCTGTATGCTCAGCCTGACATATTTTTAAGAATCTGTTTTGAAGCCTTGGAGGCACTCCAAGGCATGTTCCAGCCTGGTCTCGTCTGTAGCGAACCTCAAACGCATCTCCTGCAGGGTTGTTCATTTCCCAGTCCTGCACTCCAAACCTGAAAGCCGACATGTGACAAACCCTTGCCCAGTCACTCCTGATCCCAAGTCTTTCTTGGACACTACACGGCCCCTTAAGAGAAGAGGAATTCATCATAAGGTGATGAGAGGCATAGCCAAGACATGGTTCTTTTCTGTCCTCACTGCTAGCTGTCCAGCTGCTGCAAGCCTCAGTTGCCCCCCTGTGCAGATCAGTGCTGGCCACAGAGCAGATGAGAAGTCCTCTGGAGAGCAACAAGAGAACATCCTTTGATGTGGTTGAGTCATCACGCCTCTTGC